>CATIWJ010320097.1:0-33534 GCA_949640765.1 Croton laevigatus
TATTTGGTAATAGCTTTTGGTTTACTGTAAATTGGCATGTATATAATGGTAAAATAGGAAAAGCACTGTGCATTGATAGTTTAAGTGTACATAGATATTCGTTGCGAGTTTACTTTTGTCTGGAGTAAGTTTAAGCTTAGCGCTATTATTGTAAAAAAAAAAAAAATTATTAGCGATAGTTAGCAACGCGGTGACACCTAAATCTGTCTTATTCGTAAGGTGGATTTGGGGTGTTACATAAAGCCCCTTCCTTTACAGTCCATATATCTTAAGACCATAATCGAATGTTGCAAACCAGCTATTCCAATTTCATCTCCAATTGCACAACTCCATGGCTACGTTTCTACATTTTTATGAAAAGTTGCGATTTCAGAAACACACAACTCCATTCTTCTGTTTCTACGACTCCATTTAAGAAATTGCAAGTTGTAATTTGCTTGAATGCCAAACCAACTGAAATGTTTTTCCCTTCCCCTTCAAATGGTGAAGATACAAAAGGGAAATGAAAATAAAAGGTTGGCGGTCATTTTATGTCTAGAGGAGGAAGGGGGGGGGGGGGAATTTCCATTTATTCCTTATTTTTTAAAAAGATACAAAAAGCCTTAAAAATTACAATTTGAGCTCTCTAATTTGCGTGCAGTTAACGCATTTTCTTTAAAGAAGTCAAATGTTAATTTGCTGGAGGAAGCCAAACGTGGAGTGTGTATTTGTACGCATGAAAGTCTAAGATTCCATTCGGAAAAATTTGTAAAGTTCAATTTGTTGTAGGCCCTTTATAATTCAATTATATTTTTATTTTTAATTCCATTCACTCTCATTCAATTTTCTAGCTCCGTCCTAGGTGGAAGTGATTGAAAATCATTCAAATTCATTTCATATAATATTTGTAACTTATCTTTATATTTTTTCTCTAATCAGGCCCATTGGAGGCCTTGTGCAAACAGTTCATTTACATAGGACTCCCATTTTTTTAGGGCCCAAACTTTTAAAAACCCAAATTTTTAAGAATTTAGTATTAAGTATGTGCATTAAGAATTGAACCTGGAACAAATGACTTGATTTATTAAGCATTTTCCACTTAATCACTCTCAAAATACATATTTTTTTATTTATTTTAATTATATTTATCATAATTTTTATAGGGCCCAACGTTTAATTTTAATACTTTGCACACAGCCTTCCAAATTTATGAGACGCCCTGTCTCTAATTGATCAAACTTTTCATTTTCTTGAATACTCTAAGTTGTATAAGAAAACTAAGTAGCAAATATTTCACTAATTCATATGATTAAGCACATCACAATACATATTTTGTTTTAGAAAATAAAATAAAAAATACTCCATCCGTATAGTTTATATAGAGAAACTTTCCAAATAGGTGCCTTATTTATATAGAGAAATATCAAATTAGAAAAATATTGGGAATAGAAATGGGAGAAAGTTAACTTTATAATTATGTGGACTAAAATTATAATAATAGTTAACATATTATAAAAAATAGGGATATTTTACTTAAGCTCCCTAAGTTTTACCTATATCTACAATTTCCTCCCCGTCTTTTTTTTTCAAACGCAAACCTCTCTCTGTTTTAATTATGTTAGCATTTTCCTCATTCTGTCTATTTTTTCTGTTAAAATAACGGTTGATGGACTAAAAAGTAATTTTTAAGTACCATTTTGTAAAAACTCAAAAATTGAGGGACTGTTTCGAAAATTTTCCTTCCTTCAACCTTGGAAGCCGCCGCCGATGCTCCTCCTTCCACAGCCGCCAGAAATGTCGTCGCCCAACCGCCGGAAAATACAATTCTTGCCGGATTTCAAATTCGAGAACACAATCAAAACCATCTCATTGTAAGGATTCTAAAAACGCAAAAACATTCAACAGAAAATACACGGATTTGTCAGATTAATGAAAAACAGATCGGAAAATTTGCCGGAAAATCACATTGGCGGAAAACTCAATCAATCAAAGAAATTCTTACATGAAATCAAAGCTTAGGAAGAGGTGAGTCGATTCTTACCAAAATCAGAGCAAGAAAATGACCGGAGATGACCGAAAAATCAATCGGAAGTTCGAAAACAATTCTCGTTCCGGCCACAGATCGGGGAAGTTACAGGTACCAATCGAAAGCTTGTGACAAGGGAAATCCAAATCTGCAATCATATCGGCTGTCGGATGACCGGAGCTTGCTGGATTTGGCTTCGACAATCTGGTCTTCAACCTTTCCATCGCTCTCTCTCTCTCTCTCTCCATCTCTGTTTCAAATGCCGGAGATAAGAAAGACGAAGGAGCAAGAGAAGAATAGGTGATGGCAAGGGGAGGTAGCGGCGGTGGTGCTGATCTCGCCGCTGCTGTTTCAACTTGATGAAATGAAAAAGATGGCGGTGAAGAAGAAAGGAACTGAAGTGTTCTTGATTTTCCATTCTTTTTTTAGCCCTTGAAGCTTCATGGATTTTACAATTAGGTCTTTTTGGGATTAATATGTAAATAATATAATTATTCATATGCCTATATGTAATTTAATTAGAATAATTAACAAAAAAACTTAACAGAAGGAGGTTATTATTAATAGAACAATAAAGTAGGAAGATTTTTGTCTGAAAAAAAAAATATGGGGAGAAAAATATAGTTTATGTAAAATATAGGGAGTTTTTTATGAATTTTCCAAATTAATATTCCCTTTAGTACATTTATATATAGGTTACATAAAATATAGGGAGTTTTTTTATAAATTTCCCAAATTAATATTCCCTTTGGTACATTTATATATAGGTTACATATGTTACAGATTAGCTTACATATAAATCTAAAAGAATTTAATGGCCACTAATTAAAACACATTAATAATTATTAATTGTTTGCTTCTAAAGTACTATAAAATACCCTCTGTCCAAAAAAAAAAAACAAAAAACCGCATTACTATAAGTCTTTTTTATCAAATTTTAAATTTTTTTTATTAACAAATAATCTAAATGTTCTTTTTTTTTATTGGCTCTTCAAATTTAATAATATAGGAAGTTCCATTCTATAGAAATTATTGCAACGTGGCTTATAGGATAATATTTACCGTTAGATTACTTATAATTTAAGATTAGATTATAAATATATAATTAAATTAATATTTTTTATTAGAATATAATTTAAATTTTATTAATTAATAATTAAAATAGTCTTCTTATAATTATATAAATGCAATTTTACCTTTAATAATATAAATTATAGATTTTATAGGAATTTTTCGACTGAAACTAATATTACCCTCTTCATTCCTGCGATTTCCCACCAACTTGCTGTGGTCCTGCGAGCACCAGATGATGTACGGTACAGAAAACACTTTGACAGAAAACATCCAGGACGTTAGGAATAACGGAACAAACAAAAGGAAAACCAGAAACATGTGTAAGATAGAATATTAAACTAGAAAAATAAGAGGAATATCCAAAAGCATATAACAATGGAGGTGAGGAATATTCTACGTGGAGATTCAATCCCATTGGTGTTATTCTCTTTCGCCGTTTCTTCGTCGATCTCCATTGTCTTCATCCATAAATACACTTCTCCTCCAAACCCTCTCTATACCCATCATAATCTTTAGATTCCTTTTTGTATCATTCTCCTATAATCCCTTCTCTGCAAAAAAGAAGATAAAAAAAAAGAATGGCCGCTCTTAAAGCTGCTCATGTTTCCGATGTGCCAAATCTGGATCAGGTTCCTGACAATGCTTCCCTTTCCCTTTATTCAACCCGCTTCTCCAGAGGTAATTAATTAATTAACATTGTTATTATCGTTGGAATAGTGATTGGAAATTTGTTTGGTTGATTGATTTTAATTGGTTTTATATTTTGCAGGGGTGGAACTGAATCGGATTCCTTTTAAATTACCCAAGTTCATGGTTGTTGGACATAGAGGTAACGGAATGAACATTTTGACGTCTACGGACGGAAGAATGAAAGCTGTTAAGGAGAATTCTATAATGTCGTTTAACACAGCTGCGAAATTCCCAGTTGATTTCATTGAATTTGACGTTCAGGTGACGATCATCTTCCCTTTTATAATCTTTTTAGGTTTTAAATGAATAAATCGAACTGGTTTTTTAATTTTGAATGGGAAGGCACACATATTATAGTTTGTTTTTTGGCTGTCGCCGATTCGCCGCGTCCGGCTGCTTATTTTTTTGTCTTGTACTGCTAGTTTTGGTTTAATTTTCTTTTTACAGTTTGTGGATGAAAGTTGTGAAATTTTACGGTAGTTTGCCATTATTGTTTGTCTTTAATTGAAAAAATTTCAGATCTTTGAGGGTTTCTTTGAGATTCTCTGTTTTTCTGGAAAAAGGCTGCAAAATTGAAAGTCAATATTTGCCGGCTTTGAACCTAGTCAATATTGTTCTGTATTCAAACGCTGTCGTTTGGAAATTAAACTAATTAGGGATTATGTATGCATGTGTTTAATGGAAATTGGGAATCTTTACAGTAACAATCTCAAATAAAAGGAAAAAGTATGGAATCTTCTATGCATGTGTTTCAGAATGTTATGGTTTTATGGGAGAATATTGAACTGATGAAGTTTATTTTGGTTGGGGATTTTTGGGTTCTTTTATAAAATTTTAGAATTAGCTTTGAGAAATAAAGTATGGAACTCAATGGGGCAAAGAAAAGAGAGTGAAAAACGAGTGTCGTTTTTGTAGGTGACAAAAGATGGCTGCCCAGTCATTTTCCATGACAACTTCATTGTCTCTGAAGAAAGTGTAAGTTTTAAGTTGCTCCACCCATTTTTCTTGTTCTTTACAATTGACATGTACAGGTTAACTAATTACTTGGTAATTTATTTTCAGGGTACTATTTTTGAGAAGAGAGTGACAGAACTATGCCTATCTGAATTCCTCTGCTATGGTCCCCAAAAAGAAGCAGGGAAGGTGGGAAAATCTCTGCTAAGAAAAACCAAAGATGGGAGAATTGTGAATTGGGATGTAGAGAAAGATGATTCTCTTTGCACTTTGAAAGATGCATTTGAACAAGTGGAGCCTTCTTTGGGTTTTAATATTGAATTAAAATTTGATGATCATATTGTCTACCAACATAGCTACCTCATCAATGTTCTTCAAGCCATCTTGCAGGCATATTAATAACTTACTTGACCAAACACTTCATTTGGCTCAGATTGTTTGGAGTTTATTCTTATCTGTTTCTTTATATCTTCTTTTGTGGTTAGGTGGTGTTTGAACATGCTCATGATAGACCCATTATCTTCTCATCCTTTCAACCCGATGCAGCACTTATTGTTAGAAAACTACAGGGCACCTACCCCGTAAGTCCCCTTACCTACTGTTCTGCCATCATCTGGCAGTTTTGTTTGAAAAGAAATTATTTTTAAGGTGTAAAAAAGCTTCATAACCACGAAATGGCATTCCCTAATTGTCGTTTTCAACATCATTTCTGATGATATTTTGCAGAAACTGCTAAAATCAGTAATTGTTTTTCTCTTTCTTTTCCTAATGGGTTTGGGATTGTGGTTCGCACAGGTATTCTTTTTGACAAATGGTGGAAACGAGACTTTTTACGATGTGAGGAGGAACTCTTTAGAGGAGGCTATAAAAGTGTGCATAGAAGGGGGTTTGCATGGTATTGTATCTGAGGTCAAAGGAATTTTCAGAAATCCTGGGGCAGTCACCAAAATCAAAGAAGCCAAGCTTTCACTTCTAACCTATGGAAAATTAAAGTAAGATTCTTTATCTCTCTGAATACTCATTTGTTGAATTTGAGCAGGAAGTGATGAAGAATCCTGAAAAAAAAAAGAGGCTAAGATGAGTTGATTTATTATTTTGCAGTAATGTGGAAGAAGCAGTTTACATGCAGCATTTGATGGGTATAGATGGAGTGATAGTTGATTTGGTGAAGGAGATAACCGATGCTGTATCTGATATGATTCAGCCATCTAAAGTTGATTTGGAAGAAGGGATTGATGGAAAAGTGAAATCAAATCCTCAATTCTCACAGAAAGAACTCTCCTTTCTTTTGAAGCTAATTCCACAGTTGATACAAGAGTGAGTTGATCACTACATTATGTACAATATAGCTTCTGCAATTTTTTTTTTTCACCTCCACTTTGATTATGGCTTTGTACATACTGTAACTGTATCAGTATCACTCAATGCGTATTAGAGATACATACATACCCTTTCAGGGAATTGAAAGAAAGAAACATTTAATTTTTGTTGTTAAATTAATGATTAAGAAATATTTTACCTCCATATGCATTACGAAGTTAACATTATCTTGGTTTATCATTCTTGTAACTTGAAAAGTGAGTTGAAAATTGCCAATAAATCCCAGATTTGGCACACCATTGTTTTTCTTCATCGCTATGCAGTTGAAAAGTGTTCGATTTTAACCTCCTTCGCCAATCTTCCAGCACATTCCTTTCTTGATCAAACTCTTGACTCTCTAATTGATTGAATGCCTGGAAGCTTGTGCATATAGTTCATCAAAAGTGTTCAAATATCAAGCGATTTATTGGGCTCTCTGCCTTAAAGATCAACACACTATCGTATGGAAAAAAAAATGGAAAATATAGTTGGTGCACGATTCTAACACCATAAGTGGCACTAGAACCATCCGAGCCTAAATAAGTCTGCATAAAGCCTATGCACCGATGATAAAAATATACGGACCTAAGTGATCTCCATGTCTCAAATCGTTTCCTGGAATGATTGGTACAATAACATTCCACTGTTGAAGAACCTTAATGAAATAGAAGAAAAACAAAGAAGTATCAGGGTAAATCCATCTTTTGCATTGCATTACTGCTTTCAAAAAAAGCCATTACAAATTAGGAGTGAGAATTAGTGAAAAAAATAGGGGTGAGAATTCGGTACTTATTACCAAACCAAATAGCGAATTCTCATTTACTGATTACTATATTTATTAAAAATTATCGAATTTATTTAAACACAATAGTAATTTATTGATCGAAGATTACGGTTACTAACTAAATTACCAAACTTAAAATACATAAAATAAGCAATTGTCTTGACACTTAAACAAGTAGTAAAAGCATATCTAATTATCAACATAAAGGAATTGAGAAAATGTAATGTGCTGAACTAAAATCTTTTAATAATGGTTTTCCAAGGAAAAAAAAAAATCTTTTAATAAGGGGTACATCGTAAGTTTGTGTGTATATGTATATTTGATAATTAAAAGCTTTTAAGTATGAGGACATGATTATTCAAATTTCTTTGGGAGAAGATCAACATGGAAATTGGTTCGTTTCACCATCTTCTTGATCATAATTATGTTCCTTTCTTTCCTTCTATGGTAGTCTCTCTGAGAACAAAATTCACTCCAAGCTGGGTTTAGTTTTAGAAATCCAGTTACCAAAATCAAAGACTATTCTATGATTTCTAAACACCTAAACTACTAAACATCCATTAGAGCCACTAACAGTTCAAGAAGTATATGAAGCTAGAACCACTCTCTCATCTTTCTATCGATTTCTGGAATTAAACACAAGGATTTTAATTTGTCCATCAAATGAGAACAAAACACTTACTGGGTATTTCAAAAGTTAAAACAGAAGTGAGTCCAGGAGTTGAAATTATAGAAATAATCTTGGTCCCATGTGATAGAAATTCGGTTTGTAATTAAACCATCGATTATCACCAACCGATTTACCGATATATCGGTTTGTAATTTACAACATGTCGTATATGCATTTCTTAATTCCTTTTTTTTTCGAGTGAAATATGCATTTCTTAATTCTAATGCATGGCTAGAGCTTCAACTTGAAAACAAGTTCCATTCGGATTCCAATGGATCAACAACAAATTTAAGATGAACTTCAACTTAATTAAACTTATCATTAGCAATTCGAGTTTATATTTAAACTTGCATGCATGCTAGTTTTAATGATAGTGGAATTGCAATTAGTTAGTAACATATTATTTAAAATAGTTTCAAAGGTTTTAATTGCTTTTTGTAAAAGATTAACCACTTTTAGAATTATAAATTTTAAACTTTTCATAAAACTAATAATTAAATAATTAATTTTGACGAACAAATACCTGAACTATTTCAAACTCATCTAACTTAAACATCTTGCAATTATTCTATCCAGACCTAAAAGGGGTTGTTTTAAAAAAGAAAAAAAAAAAAAACAGTTCAACTATAAAAGGGTGAAAATATGTTTTCATTAAAAAAAAAGTCAAAAAAAAATTTATAGAAAATGTCATTTTATGGAAAAAAAGAATGATAGACAAGTAGTCTATATTCAGTTTATAGTAAGTTTATGAAACAAGTAGCAGAGTTTATAATAAGTGATACTGGTAAGCTTCTCAATAAGTTAATTATGCGTTTACCATCAGTTTATGAAACTCAATATGTGAAATTTTCACCTATAACTCCAAGAGATCATAACTTCTAAAACCAAAAATAATTATTATAGTGCAATATAAGAGAACAAAAATTAAAAAATAGAGCCCAAAATGGATTTTACAATCTACGTTAGAATTTTTTTTTTTTATTATCAACATTGAGAGATTTCAAACGCCTAGTGTGATCTTCAAATGCATTTGAGGCAACTGACAATTGCTCGCATCCTTTATGATCAACTCTTTATGAACCATTTTGTGGTTTGTTGCTATTTTGGTTATTGAGTGAAGAGCGGGGAAAAAAAGTGAGAGAGATATAGAATGGTATTATTTAAGCCATATCAGCATACATGTCCTATGAACTGGCTAGTGGATTTTTTTATAAAAATTAGTCCTAAGTCTAAATATATATATTTGATAAGTAATACACCCAAAGTTTAGGTATCATTTATGAAAATTTGTCCTAGAATGTCTTGATTTTGGCAGGAGTACTTTTGTTCTTTTACAAATTGAAATTAGATATCTTTTTATTACAACCCCAAAATTGGAGTATCACGGGTGGAAATGCGCATACGCTTTTATACACACATGCGTTTTATATCCATTCTACAAGTATACGACTGATTATTGCACTATTTAAACTATTTTAAGGTAAAAGAAAGTCACAATACAGAGAACGGACAAATTTAATCTAACTTGCTATCCCACCATAATCCAAAATTTAGTACACCTTCCTTTCCTATTTTCAATGTTTAGAAAACTCACAAATATTATTTCAGAAAGGAAAATTTACAAAAACTTACTTGTGTTTTACTATAATCTATAATTTTCTCCCTATCTTTTTTTTTTTTAGTGGATAAAATTATTCTTGGATTTTAAATTCATTAGACAAATATACCCTTCGTTTATTTTTCAATTAAAATAATGGTAGAACGATCAAAATATAATTTTATGGGCCCTTTTGAAAAAGCTCAAGAAATAAAGGATTGTTTTGAAGATATTAATACAACCCCAAATAGAGATATTACTGTACCCATTGGTAGAAATTCATACAACTTCTTCTGTTTCAGCACCTTTACAAATAGAGCCTCCTCCTCCTTTAGATAATCATCCAATGGTCACTTGGCCAAAATCTAGAATATCAAGATCTAAACATCCACTTTCTCTTACAGTAGTTACCATACCTTCAACCACTATACCATCAGAACTGAAATCCTTTACAGAAGCATCCAAGAATATTGAATGGCAAAAGGCTATGTCTGCTGAATATGATGCTCTCATGTCCAATTCAACTTGGCATCTTGTTCCAAAACCTCAGAATGTTAATGTAATTGGATCAAAATGGGACTTTAGGGTTAAATTGAAGGGTAATGGTCAGCTAGAACGGTATAAGGCGTGGATGGTTGCTCAATGTTATGCTCTAAAAACAGGAATTGACTACATATAGTCCTACGGTGAAACCAGCCACGATTCGCACAATGTTGTCTCTTGCAACATTAAAGGGATGGAACATCCATCAATTGGATGTTAAAAACACATTCTTACATGAGTTTTTAAAAGAAGATGTATTTATGCAACAGCCGAAAGGATTTGTTCATCTAAATTATCTTGATTACGTGTGTAAACTGAACAAGGCACTTTATGGCCTCAAGCAGGCATTGTAAGCATGGTTTGAGCGATTTACTTCATTTCTAAAGAGAAAAAGTTTTTGTTGCAGTCGAGCAGATTCTTCGATGTTTGTGTTCAAACAAGGAGAACAAATGATAGTCTTATTACTTTACATGAATGATATAATAGTCTTATTACTTACTTTACATTGATGATATAATTACTAACTGCATCTTCTACTGGATTATAAACATTAAATATTTTAAAGGCTATGACTGATCTTGGTTCACTGCACTACTTCTTGGAGTTGCTGTTCATACAAATATAAAAGGACTTCTCCTATATCAATCCAAATATGCAATTAATTTATTAAAGAAGGTTGGTATAAAATTAATGAAGCTAATGGCTACACCTACAGCAATTAATGAGCCTTTGTCATCCTCTGCAGACAGTCCATTGCTTTCAAATCCTCAAAATTATCGCAGTATCATGGGTGCATTACAATATTTGACTTTCACACGCCTCAATATTGCCTTTGCAATTAATCAAGTTTACCAATTTATGCATTCTCCACATGAGAAACACTTGCAAGCTGTTAAGTGAATATTAAAATATATCAAAGGTATTGTCAATTATGGTTTGCAATTATATAAAGGTGGCTCTCCTTCGTTATTAGCCTATTCAGATGCTGACTGGGCTGGATGTCATGTCATGATACATGCAGCCCACAACAGGTTATTATGTATTTTTGGGAGAAATTTGATTTCATGGTCCGCAAAGAAACAAACAATAGTTTTATGATCAAGTGCAGAGGCAGAGTATAGAGCTGTTGCAAGTTGTGTAGCAGAGTTGTCCTGGATCCAAAATGTATTGAAGGAATTGTGTTATCAATAAAAGAACCACCAGTTGTTCTTTGCAACAATATTAGTGCAACTTATATGGCGGCCAACCCAATACAACATGCAAGAACTAAGAACATCGAATTGGATATTCACTTTGCTCGTGAAAAGGTTGTGGCAGGAAAGCTTGCTTTTCATCATGTTTCCAGTCATAATCAAACTACAGATGTCTTTATAAAAGGTCCCTCTGGTTCATTATTTCGTTTGTTACGCAGCAATCTCAGTGTCATACATTCGTCCCTCAAAAAGAAAAAAAATCTCAGTGTCATACAACGCATCGATTGAGGGGAGATATTGGATAATACCTATTTATCGGGTGAGAAACATTTGAATTTGCATTTTACATCAGTTTGTATTGTTTGCAATTATCACAAATCTCATCACCTCTGTACTATAAATACAGATACAATCAATGAGAAATAATATAGTGAATATCATTCATAACCATTTTACAATTCTAATAAATTCTTCATAGTATTTGATCATGAATTGCGTAATTTTTTTTCTTTTTTTTTAAATAGATATAAACTCACCCTAACAATGTGGATGGGGGATTCGAACTCAGTCTGTTATGACTCGAGCACGAAGTTTTACCACCTCTGTCGCCCTCCGCCACGAATTGTGTAGTTTTGATGACTTATTATATTGAACGTATAAATTATAATGACTTTTCCTTATATCATTGATATAATTACATATAAAAAATTATGCTATTAAAACCTAATAAATGAAATTCTAATTAGATGTGTAAAAATATAAAAGATTTTATATAATGAATTATCACAATAAAATACATAGTTATTTTAATGTTTGGTTCTTAATTTTTCAGTCGGTTCTTAATTGCATTTAAATGTTATCGGTTTCAATTTAATTTCAATTCAATTCTTATTATAATGGACATTTTTTTCATTGCTTTTAATTTTAGGGAAAAAAAAATTAAAAAGATTATTTGGAATAAAATAAAGATCTTGAGAAAGACAGTGAACTTTTATTTGAAGGAAAAAGGAAAAATTAATCCTTAACTTACAAGCAATTCTTAAACAAAGGGGTTTTTGTCTTGTGGTTGCTTTTCTTCATTGCTTTCCAAAAATATTTATAGGATCGGATTCTTCTACAGATATACGAATTTTAGATTTTTAGGATACGCTTCTTGTAGTTAAAATACAAAAGCTAATTAATTTTGGTTTCAGCTTTAACTAAAGGAGCCTTATATTTTGTGTTTGGATGCCTTCTTTTACCTAAAATTTTAAGAATATACTATACATTAAGCAGCTTCATAATTGACAGTAGCTTCTCCATATCTTCAACGAATAATATTACACTACAGACTATAGTATTAAAATTCTATAATTTAAGGAAAAGATGCATCATTAAGAATCCTAAAAAAAAAGGGTAATTAAATTTATTGTTTTTAGGGCAGGGCAATCAATTTATTCAAACATCATTTCTTTTATAAAACAACTTCATTTAACTGATACTAAGTGTTTAGACCGCAGCATCCCTGCTAGCACGGCGGTAAACGAACTGGATTTAATCTACCGAATAGTAAATGAAAGTTTCAAACATGTGATTAGTCCAGATTGAGGCCAGATGATCCAGGTAGTCCCTAGATATTCGGAGCTCATCAGCTCCTTGACATTTGGAGCCCAGGCAGTCCCTAGATTTTTAGGCCCATCAGCTCCTTAACTTGAGAGGGTGACCTCTCCCCTTGACCTAATGAGGGTCCCATATATGGAGAAGAAGGCTTACAAGTAGGAGTGTAAACGAGCCGAGTCGAACACTGGCCTGCTCAAGCTTGGCTCATTTATTTGACAAGCTCCTCGATAATTTTCGAGCTGCTCGAGCTCGAAAGCTCATTAAGAGTTCAGTAGAGTTTTAAAACTATTAAATCTAAATAATTTACTCATACATAAATCCATAAATTATCATAAATTACAATTTAAAACAGTATTAATAAAACAATATAGGAAACTAAGAACAAGTTCAAATTGAACATTAAAATAATAATAATAAGTACAAGTTTAATAATAAGCATTCTAAAAGAAATTGTGATTTTATTTTAGATGCTAAGAAAGCCTTTTTTTACAATTCCGCTAAAGGTATCTAAATTCTTACATAAGGGTGTATGCAAAGTAGCAACGTGAATAAGAGTAAATGTATGATTAGGGGTGAACGTTTACATGATATTGGGATTTTTTTGTTTACTTAAATTTGGTTTATTATCCAAAATGTAAAATTGTAGGATTTCAAGTTGTAATCATTAACTTATTAAATATTAATGCTATATATATTTTTCTATTGGATAACTAATTCTGCATGACAATAAAAAAAAAAAAAAATTAACACTTTTTCAAAAAAAAAAATTAACAGAAAAAGATAAATGAGATATATGTTAAAAATATGCTTCTAAACTATTAAGTTTGGGTGAAACCTTATAACGAAATAATTAATAAATTTATTTTTTTTGATAGACTAAATTTTATTTTCTTACTAAACTAATACATTGATTCACTTGTAAAAATTATTTCAGAATATCTATAAAAAGAGTGCTCTCTTCTAGTGTAATTTACGTGCAACAAGAGTAGTCATCTAAAAATATAGGGGATGTGAAAAGGGATTAAAAGTAGGGAAATGACACTAATAGTACTTTTTAAAGTTTTAAAACTCACAAATAGGCCCCTCAAGTTTTATGGCTAAAAATAGACTTTTTTTTAAAAAAAAAAATGAGACAAAAATGGCCTTTCCTTAAAAAAAAAAAAAGCTCACTGTTCTTCATATTATATTCATAAAATTTCACAAATTGTTTAAAAATTGTTCATAATGTTTATATTTTGTTTATAAAATTTCACAAAATTATTCATAGCATGTTCATATTTCATTCATAAAATTTTCACAAACAAATGAGCTATTTTTAGCCTTAAAAACATAAAGAAAAGCTATTTTTAGACAGAAAAAACTTTAAAGTGGTTATATGTATCCAAATTACTGAAAATGGGCTATATACGTGCTTTTTTCTAAAAAAAAAAGGAAAATTTACAAAAAGCTCTCCGGATTATAGCATTATATACAAAAACCTCCATGTTTATTAAGTATTATACAAAAACCTCCATGTTTTTTAAAACCGTGAAAAAAAAAGTCCTTCCATCCATTTTAAGTGGATATTCTGTCAAAATTTCGGGTTAACCCGTAATATTTTTTATTTAATACCAAAAATGCCCTTTGAGAGTTGCCCCGCTTCTGACGAAAATCAATTCATCTTCAACCCAAATCTACATCCATCCACTCCACCACCACTGCCACCACCACCGTCACCCCACCACCACCACCGCCGCCACCCGGAATTGTTTTGAAAATGGCGATGATGGTAAAAGAATTCCTGGGCTTCATCAAAAAATCAGAGAGAGGGAGGACTTACAACCGATCCATATCTAAGAAACGTAACTTCACTGAGAATTTGGTAGAGGTTGAGGAGAATAAAGAAGATGCCCAACTGTAGAAATGAGTTTACCACCGAGATGAACCGAAAGGCACTTCAATCACAAAGGACCGAAGTTGTCGTATGCCGCAAAAATGATCTGGAGGTCGCCAGTTTCAGAATGAAGTGGAAATTGTCGTTTGATCTGAATGGCAGAATCAGAAGTCAGTGATGAGGGAATAAAGGTCGTTAACCGGAGGTCGTCCCTCAAAAGAAGACAATTGCCCTTCGGATGACTAAGGAAAGGGATCGGAAAATTGATGATCAAGAATGGAGTATTTTTTGGGGGATGCTGCCCGATGGTTTCAAAAAGAGGCATGAGTGGTGATTTTCGATCGGTGAAAACAGGAGATATGCAGTGGAGGTATGAGGATTTAAAATGGAAAACAAAGATCCATCGGAAATTGAGAGATGTGTTCGAAATCGATTTGGGCAAAGAATCGATTTGGGTAGGGAAGACATAAAAGAAATTGATTTGGGCAAAGAAGCTCTTGACGAATTGAAATGAGGGTCAGCACTGGTCTGTGGTGTTGTCCGCGTGGATGGACGGCGGCTTGTGGTGGTTGGGATGACGAAAGAGATCAATGGTGATGCTAGCAATCCTAGCTAGTAGAGATTCGATCGGTGGACGGTGGTTCGAAGGGTGGTGCGGCAGCCAGATGTGATAGAGGTAGAGGTAGTGGTGGCGGTGGTGGTAGGGGTAATGGTGGTGGCGGCAGCATGGATGGTTGTGGTTTTGGGTTGAAAAAGCTATGAATTTTCAGAAGGGATTATAAGGAAGACCGTTGATTTGTTCATGGATGAAGAGGATACCGGTTTGATGAAGGGTAAATCAGTCTACTTTATTTTAACGGAAAATTTCACAGAAGGACTTTTTTTGTTCACGGTTTTAAAAAACAGGGAGGTTTTTTATATAATAGTTAATAAACAGGGAGGTTTTTGTATATAATGCTATAACTCGGGGAGCTTTTTGTAAATTTCCAAAAAAACAAAAACAAAACAGACGTAGATTTGGTCAAATTACTATAATAATACTATAACCTTATTTTCCTTGAAAATTAAATGAGATATATGTATTTTCTTCAACCAATATGCTGTAGGAAGCAAGACGAACCAAAATCATTTCCTTCCAATACAAGTTAAAGAAAAACATCCATCTTATAATGCACAATTCAAAATTAATTAACAGCTAACATGACAAATACCACTAATCATAATATATTGTTGCGATGTAGAAAGACAAATAATGTGAGTATTGTGAGTTGGATGGTATATATATATATAAAAACAAGTTTTTCAATCATTTAAATGTTAAAACTATATTTAAATGAACTGTTGATATATTTCAATATTTGACTCATTTTATAACTTAAAAATTAGTGGTTGAACATTATAAGTTTTAGCTTAATACTAACTGCATTTGCACCTTCTTTTTTTATAATAAAAATATGTAATTATGTTGGTAGAAATATGGGACTACTATTGTTCACCAATTAAACAATAATAGATAAATGTAATTTTTTAAAACTTATTTTTAAGTAAGTGTCACATATTTTAAAATATTAAATAAATATAATTTTTTTTTAAAAAAATATATTAAGTAAATATTACTTTTAGTTAATATAAATATGCATATATAAGTAAATATGTTATTAATATTGTAAATAAAAAATAAGTAAAAATTCATTTATTTTCTATAAATATGCATATTTTCAATAAACTTATTGGTAAATACAAAATAGAAAATGACATTTAGCTTATTTGATAATGTTTTGATATACAATAAAGAAGCAAAAAGCTATATTTGTTTTTACTATGACTGTAACAGGAAAAAGAAAACATTAAAACTTGCCATGGGTAATTTTTTTTGAAAAATTATTTTTATTATTATTATATCAGCTATAATTCTGGAATAGACAGGAATTAATTATATAATATTCCACTTCTGGTTGCAGGAGAAAACAAATTGATAATTTTATTTAGAGATGATAAAAACAATACAGATAAGCTGAAAAAATCATGGCCCTCCATCATGCAAAAGAATCTTCGGATGCATTGCATTGCTTTTGTCAACATAAAATAATAAAAGACAGAACAGAACCATCTCACCACCTTTATATATATATATATATATATATATATATATTAGTTAGCTAATAATCTAATATTATACGTCTTTGAGATGTAATTTATTGCTTTAATGTGTTCAACAAATAAAGACATCGTGTTTTTCAAAGTTTCCTCAGATTTCAATATACAATACAACATAGAAATGCGGAAAGAAGAATATATATATTTTTTTTAGGTTTTAGGAGAGAGTTACCTACTACTACTGCTACTACCGGTAAATACTCCTTACCCAGAATCTGAATTTGATCTACACTGATGCATTGTAGTTTGAATAGGGACTTTGTATTTTGTTGTAAATTTGCCCTAGTTTTTCAAAAATTCAATAAATTTTTAAAAAGTAAGGATCAAACATGGTTAGTGTAATTATGGATGATCAATCGCAATAATGATTGTCCTCCACATCTAAATTGTCAACGGACTGTGGTAAATATCTTTATTTGAACATTCTCTCTCTTTTATGAGGAGTAGCCTCCATGGTAGTTTTTTATCGTTACGGAGAAATAGTAGTAAATACTATTTTTTTTAATGTTTTATAGAAAATAAATAATACAAATTTTAAAAATTAAGTAATAATTTTTTGATATATATATATATATATATCCCAATTAGGTGAATTAAAATAATATTTTTCGGTGATAGTGATATATATATAGTGGTACAAATTATTATAGAAGTGGTGTATATAGTGGTATGTACCGGTATATTCATATAGAAAAAATTGCTATTCACTTAATTTTAAAAATTTATATTATTTACTTTTATAAAATATCAAAAAGTGTTATTTGCTTTTTTCTCTATAAATTAAGCTCCGATTATTTATCGAATCTCTCTCAAGACTCAATCAAGTCAAATCATGAGACCCGACCAATCACACTAGATCCGTAAAGACCTCCAACTCCGGCCTCACCGCATTGCAACTTTGGAGGTCACCTAGAACTCCAAAACCCTACCTCCCTTGTATAAATAGGATCTTTATAACTTCATAAATAAGTATTGTAGAATTTTCAAAATATAAATTTGTGAACTCATCCTAACTTTGTGATTTGGAGCAATTTGATTATGAAGTTGGTAAAGTTTAGTGACACTGTAATATAATAATGACATGATTGGTCATTTTCAATTTAGAAAGAAATAAAATTGAAATTTTTACACTTTAAATGGTAAAAACCATGATTAATTTAGTAAATTCCATTTAAGAAGAAGAGCTCCCTCTAGAATCATATAATTTTATTTAATTTGACATATATATATATATGTATATAACCATTAAAGGCGAATCATATAACAAATTGTATAATTAATTTTTTTAGATGAATGTTATTATCATTCCATTCATAGAAAATATGAGTACATTTTATTACAAATATAGAAAATATGAGTACATTTTACTACAAATATAAATAAATTTAGAACAAACAAGAAATACAATAATAGCATTACTAAATGGTGAAAAATTCATATTTAAATCTTTGACGATCCACTTGATGATATTCTTGAACTACAAATCTACTCTTCTTTGATCTTTAAACAAGTTTGATCGGCAAAGATTCAAATATGAACTTCTTACCATCGTCTCTTTTATACAAGAAGAAAACCAATCTCTTATAAAAGAGAACCAAACTCTCATAAAAAAAGAGCTTACATTCACCTTAAAAGTGAGAATAAAAAGTCATAATAGAAGGAGAATGATAAAAACATCTTATATACCAAAAAAACTTAATAGATCTGGGATCATTTGCAAAAGAAATAAATAAAATAACAATTTAAGGGGCTACCATCGGCTAGAGAAACCGACGACAATTCAAAATTTGGGTTTAAAAGAGGAATAAGTTGAGAAAAAAGAAAAAGGGGGAGGCTAGGATTTTTCGCCAATAATTAAAATTAATTACTTATCTTATTGCTAAAAGTTAGTACCAAATTATTATTGTGTTGAACCTTTTATTGTACAATTAAGACTAATGTAATTATGATCGTCATTGTTGACTTAATAAGATGGAAAAGTTATGTGTATATATATATAAAAGATTAAATTCAGGCTCTAGTCAGAAAATAAGTGACTACAACTTGAAACTGCAAAACACATATAAAATGTACCTAATTTTCCAACTAGTGCATACTGTATCTTCTCCATCTTCATCTTCAGTATTCTTCAAAATAATGAGATTAAAAAGTTTTCGATTTTAATTGTTTTTTTAAAAAATATTTTATAAGTCTTTTGGAACACCTCTTAATGGCCTTGGCCCTTGGTTGATAGTTTGCGAGTATAGATCACTTATGTATAGGCATCGTTTGTTTCAAATGGCATACTTTCTGAAAAGTAAAGTTTTCGAAAAATATAATTGCTGGGAAGTTAGTTCTTAGAAAGTAAGGAAAAAATATTGTTTGATTCATGAATTCTCCGAAAGTTGAATTATTTAATAAAATATAATATTAAAATATCTTAAATATTTTTAAATATAAAAACAAGGATAAAATTAAAATTATCTACAATTATAACTCAGGAAGTGCACTTCTTTGGGTTGGAGAGGAAAAATTACTTTCCGTATGGAAGAAAAGTTAAGTTTTCTGATTCCTGTGAACTTCTCAAAACAAACACTCAACTTTATAGAAACTTAGCTACTTTCTCACTTACCATAATCAAACGATGTCATAGTTAGCAGTTAAATTTAAGATTTGTTTGGTTTAGCTTTCATGTCAGCTAACAGTTATGATAGGTAGTTAATAAATGGTGACTGATTTTATTGGTCTTTCGCAAAAATTTTAATAATGGTTACCGATAAAACAAAAAATTATGAGTAAGGGTACAACTATAATTATAATTTTATTATTTTTTAAAAGAATTAGTTTTATAATAATATATATAATATAAATAAAATATTAATTAATTTGTATTAAATTATATTTTAAAGATATTATTATTTTAAATAATTGAAATAAAAATGAATACAAATCATTAATTTCAACACAGCAGGTAATTTTATTTACAATAATTTTATTAAAGTAAATTGGGGCTAAAATAAATCGAGTTGAGCCGAATATCACCCTACTCTAGCCCAGCTCATTTGTTAAACAAAATGTTCAAGCCTATTTATCTATATCTATCAATAGTCGAATATACCCTTGATAAATAAGTGATTGTAATAATATTTTAGATAAAATCAAATAACCTCGTCCTTCATTCTCACATTCATATAATAATAAAAATAAATAATAGTAATACTATATAGAGATAGATTGATGTGGCAACTTAAAAAAGTTTATTTTTTAACTTTATTGTAATAAAATGTCAAATTCTCAACAAATTTGAAATATTAACTAAATATTATTTTTTATTTTTTATTTAAAAAAGCAAGTTTATAAGAAAAAAATATTTATAATACACTTATTTTCATGTATTTCCTATTAATAATATTGAAAAATATGCATATATATATTATTTATATATAAAAAAAAGTAAATATGCATATTTAGGATAACTAAAAAATGACATTTACTATTTTCCTTTATGCAAGGGATATGTGAAAAATTACCAAGTCTCTATTTGTTTCAATGGAAATGAGAAGAGAAAGAAAATAAAATTTCATTTACTCCGTTTGGATTGCAAAAAGCAACCAGCTGCAGGAGAAAGGAAATAAAATTATTTCCTTCCAATTTCCTTCATAAGCCCATTTTGATTTCCCTTCAATTTGGAGCGAAACAGAGGGAAACAAGATTGTTGAGAGGTTCGAAAGCTTAATTTACATTTTTGACCTCATTCTCTTCTTCTTTGTTTCAGCAGCTCCTTCTTTGTTCCTGCAGCACCTATCAATGGTGATAAATCACAGAAGAAATAGAATAGCACTAGCATGAAACCCTAAATAGAGCCAAATCAAAGCCTGAACCGCACATTCAAACTAACCCATTCATTTTTGGGAATACTCCATTCTTCAATTTCTTTAACCATCAAGATGAGTGAATAAATGACAAATTTTATAATAGAGAATTTAAATTCTCTCATGGTCTATTTAGACAGACTAACAAGAAAATAGAAATTTGAATTCACTTCTTTTCTTTTCCTCTCCAAATTTCTTTTCCTTTCCTTTGCACAATTAAGGAAACAAATAGAGGCTAAATAAATTTTTTTTTTCGAAACCCGGCCCAGTCTATGCTACTTTACTCCGACTAACCCATACTTGATCAGCGTTATACAAATAGCAGTGGTGGGTGAGTCTCTCAACATGAATAAGTATTTAAAACCTTTTTAAACGAATTTAAGACACATACCAATGAATTACTAGTAACTTTTTGTTAGTTGTTAAAATTTTTGCATAATATTTAATATCTAAAAATATTAGCATATAATTATTTATATTTATTTTGAAAATCATAATAATTTATATTAAAATTTCAATATAAAAAATAAAAACATACTTTTAGAATATCTTCAAAGCTAATAATAATATATTGGGAATGGGAACAATATGTTTGCAATTGCAATAGGAAAAAGAAAAAAAATAATGATAATTAATTGTACAGCTGGTCAAAACTGTTGCTAATGACAGCAACTTTTTTTTTTTTTGGAATAAATGACAGCAACTTATTTAATCAAACAGTGAAAGTCAAAATATGAGGATGGCTAAGTCGTTCATCAGCAACTTTATTTTTGAAAAAAAATATTCAATGCGTAAACCTGAAGACACGTTTAAAAATTCAAACATTTGCTAAATTAAAATATTTTATTTTTGAGAAAATAATTAAATAAATTAATTAATTAATTAATGTGAAGTCGTTTTCATTCCCTTCAAACACTCTAATGCTCATTTACCAACTAATTGCTTACAATTACAAATATTCTTCAAATTTGACTATCCTTTAGATGTCATTATCTCACTTTGATGTTCCAACATTTTTTTTATAAAACCAACCTCGTAATTAATGAAATTACGTTCTACTTAGTTTTACAAATTTGTTTTTAAAGTTGAAGATGTCATGCTTCGGCAAAATTAACTATGTAAATAATATTTACCTGTTTGAATAGTTATAAACAGTTTATAATAAGTGTTTATAAAATGCTAAAAGTTAAAAAATTATTGAGATTAGCCTTTCATAAAATGATATTAAAATAACTAAAAGCTATTTCACCAAATACTACAAAAAATAGTGAAAGTATCCTTCATGTTTTGGGACCCTTTAAAAGTGTGGTTGCCTCACACTTGATCTGAGGGGAGGTCACCATTGCCTGGACTTAGGGTTAGGACGCCCTTACTCAAGAGAGAGGTTGCTTGTGTCTGGTAAGGGGTGAGGTCGCCTTTGTGTCCTCGAGCTCTCTACTAGGCTAGGTTGCTGGATCTTGAAAATCTATGGGCCTATTGGGCTATGAAATTTAAGGACCAGATGAATCCTATTAGACGCGGGATTTCTGGGACTTCATCGCCTTAGACTCCTTATAAAAGGCTTTCATCAAGCACTAGTCAGGGCTAATCACACTTGAGACTTTCATTGGTGCAGTAAGCGTGGACTAAAGCAATTATTTGACCTTCAGGTCGCTTACCATGCATTCCAAGGAAAGTAAAGGTGTTTAAGGGAGGGAGGACCAATAAGAGATAGGTCATTTCTTCCCTTTACCTTTTCCTATGAGACAAACACCTCGCTACCTTCAAGGATGGGACCCATCCCCTCCCCTTACACCACACCCTCGAACCTAACCTATAGGCACCTTAAGGAAAATATCTTCCCTATAGATATGGGCTTTTTGCAGTCCTACTACACTAGCCCACTTATACCCTAAACACTTCATAATCTACCAAAACCATAACCTCAAACCTGATCTCTGCTCAACTTTACACCTAGGGACAATTATTTAGCCTAATTGGCCAGATTTTACAATAGAATTCCCAACCAGCCAACCCTACTCAGAGACAGATACTTACACCTCTGCCATACCCAATTGCAGGAGCATCAAGGAGTAGAAGACGTTGGATGACTAACCCCGATGATGAGGAGGATTATAGGGGAGCATGAGAAATAACGAGAAAAAAAAGGGGAAGTTGATACATTAAGTGAAAGGAGGGGTCGTGAGCTTGTGTAAGGTTGCCTTAGCAAAAGAGGTGGTCCAATGAGTGAAAGGGAAAAACATAGGTCCCCCCGAGGTCGTGAAATAGGAAGTCGCGACATGGTCGGTCAATATGATGATACGGAGGATAATAACTATGGGAGAGATAGAAAGAGCTATTATTGCACCTATCACAAATCGAGAAGACACAACACTGACAAATATAGAGCTTAGAAAGCAGAGATGGAGAGGATGGCTCAAAGTGGCCACTTTAAAAGTTTCGTTGACAATTACAAATGTCAAGGAAATAGAGCATAATGTCAATTCAACATCAAGATGAATGCTAACTCCTCAAAGGTGCTCGTCACATCCAAAAAGTAGTCTAGCGAGTCAGGCTCATGAGAGTATACACCATTTGGTCAAAAGGGCACCTTTTATTACGCTTACAACATGAAATGAAGGCACATCACAAAAGAGTGCAAGGCTTGAAAAATGGAGATAAAGAAAGTGGCCCAAGAAGGACTTTATTTGCAAGCTTCGAGGACAGAAAAGCTTGGAAAAGGGCTATACCCCACCTGCCTCAATGGCTTTTAGTTTGTAACTTATATTATTAAAATAATAAAATTGAAACATTTTCTCCTATACTTGGTTAATGATGTCTGCTTCTCTTAATAGATATTCAATGCCTCAGATGCTAGAATTTAATCCTCATCTGCTTGGGCCAGGTGATGGTTCACCTCCCATAAACAATTTCAGTCCTTATGTGTCTGCAAGAATGCTTTGAATGCTAGACTTTGATTCTCATTTGCTTGGGCCAGATGGTAGATTTGCCTCACATAAGTGACTTGTTGCTTATGTGTCTAGCCAAGAATGCCTTAGATGACGGACTTTTGATCCTCATCTGCTTGGGCCAAGTGGTGGTTCGTAGGAGTGTTCAAAATTGACTGTTTTTCCTGTTAACTGACCGAACCAAACCGAATAATAGGTTAACCGATTATTTGGTTCGGTCATCAGTTTGCAGAATTAGAAAACTAAAAAATTCGGTTCGATTAATGGTTCTGGTCATTTCAAAACTGAACCGAATCAAATTATATATATATATATTATTTTTTCAAACCTTAACCCTAAAATCTTATAACCTGCTGCCGCCCTTCCTCTCTTTTCCGCCCTTCTCTTCATCTTCATCTCTCTCCATCTTCTCTTTTTCCTCTCTTCCCTTTACTTCTCTCTTCATCCACCACTGATCTCTCTTGTCCTCCTCTCCTTAGCCACCACCCTGATCTCTTGTCCACCACGTTGTCTCTACCACCTACCACTACCAGCAGCCACCATTTGGATCGACCTCTTGGTTGCCTTCATTTCTGTTCCTTTTCTTCAATCTCCTTCTTGTATCAATAAATAAGGAAAATGGGTTGTAGAGAAGACAAAGACTATGCTAAAAAAACAGATTTGTGTTGAATGAAGAAGAAGTCGAAGGAGGTATATAATATTTAGACTTAAGTGGTTTAGTTTTTTTTTTGGAACCAAATCTTATTTGTTTTAGTTTTATTCTTTTTAATATAAAATGAAAGGCTTCTACTGTAGTACCCTAATTTTAAAATATCGGTTTTTAATTAAAAAGACTAATTTGAAAAAAAAAATTATTTTGAGGAGTATTTTAGAAATTTTAAACCATTGGTATTGTGGTAAATAATAAAACATATAGAGGACATTATAGTCCAATTATTTTATGTAATTTGTTTAGATAGTTGAGGGCATTTCAGTATTTTTATTTGAAAGATATTTTAAATAAATAAATATTATTATTATTATTATTATTATTATTATAAAAAATAAAATATATATAAAAAAAATTAATTAGAAACGAAGAGGACTTTGTTTCCTCTTCTACTCCATCTTCTTCGTCTCATTCACCAACCGAGCGCAGCGGCGACCAGCAGCTGCAAAGCCACCGCCGCGCCGCCACCGCTTCCATCTCCACCAGCCACTTTAGTTTCCTTTTCTTCCCTTCTTCCTTGCCGGTGGACTGAATCGAGAACAAGAAAGAGAGAAGAGAATAATTGTGATTTAGGAGAGAGAAATCGGGACTGCCGATGCAAATTTCGGCGTCTCTGGTGGTCCAACGACGAGAATGACCATAGATTTGGACTCCCCTCGTCACAAGCTTCCTATCGGTATCGGTATCTTCTCCGATCTGTGGCCGGAACAGATCTTGTGTTTGAAATTTCCAACGGCTTTCTAAGCTTTTCCGGCGAGTTTCTTGCTCCGACAAGGGTAAGAATCGATCCCTCTTTTTCTCAGCTCTGTTTTGATGTAAAAATTGTTGAGATTGGTTAAGTTTTTCGGTGGTTGAATTTTCCGGCGTTAGGCCGGCTGTTTTTATGATTTTTCGGCGAAAATATTTAGTGTCTGTTGACTGTGATGGCATATTTGGATTCCTTGCAGTGAAACGAAGCCATCGGTGTGCTCGGATTTAAAATCTGATAAAATTACGATTTCCGGTGACGGAAGTGGCCGGAATATTCCGTCGGCAGCGACCGAAATATTCCCTCCGGTGAGAAATTTCGACAGATCCTATTCCGCATCGTTTCGACGAGCTGAACTCGAATTTGAACTCCGTTTGACGATTTGAGACCCCGAACTACCAGAAATGTAAAGTTCGCAATTTAATTATTGGAATTTAAATTATTAATGCTTTAAATTTTAAATGGGATTAAAATTGGAAATAAAATTAATAGAAGATGATTAAATATAAGTAAAGAAAATAAATAATAGTGAAATTGGGAATTAAATTATAAAATAGAATTAATTACGGATCGTAAGGAAATACGAATGAAATAAATTAATAATAAGAACTCGATTTATATAATAAGATGACAGAAGAAATTAATTAAAGAAATCATTTTATTGTGATTAGTGAAAGGATAGAGGACAGTTCGAGAGGAGTTATGAACATAGAATGCGAGGAAATTAACGCGTAGGACTTTATCTGCAGGTTCCAACAAGTTCGGTACTTTTACGTATTCGAACTGATTTTGATTTAAATATTTGATTTAAATTATTATTATTTCTATGGATTTAAATGATTAGTATTTTACAGTATTTGAATAAATTGTTGGGAACTCGAACACACTGGGAACTCGAACGTGTGTTCGAGTCGAATATAAATGATTGCTGAATTTTTAATACCGACGCGATAATCGCGAGTGCGATGCTACCTGCGCGGTAGATATGAAATTAAAGAAATTGATTTGAACTGTATATTTTTAATAATTGATATTTTTATTATATTTTGAAGATTATTATATTGTGAACTCAAACGTGGATTTGAGATATATTTAATTGTTTGATATTCCGACGCGGTAGTCGCAATCGCGAAACTACCGGTGCGGTAAATGAGATGGTGTGACATTGATAATATATGTGAATTCTGAAATAATGTTTGAGATGAACATGACCGTTTAATATATATTTTATATACTTTACTTGGTTATGGACTAGCGATAAGTATATGTCGACATATGGGCAAAACTCATGTACAGGTGAACAAATGGAAGTGAGATAATGAAATGAAAACAATATGCATAACTACGGGTTATGGCATATAAAATAGAAAATGGGCGTATAAGTGAAATACGACCCCGATGATTGAAGAGAAAACGACGTATATGAGAAATACGGCCGACATAAATAGCCCTTGGGCTTATCCTTGAAAATCCAGTAAAACCAGTAGAGTAAAAATGTTGCTAAATGGAATTATTTTGAGATTTGAACTGTGATTTGTGTTTTACTATTTGTTTATCTATTAAATATAAATATTATTTAAATATTTATATGAAATGAATTCGTCAATTGGTTTTGAAAAATACTGTATTATATATATTGTACCCACTGAGCATGGAGTTGCTCAGCGAGTTATTTTTGTAACTCGCAGGTCCGCAGATAGAAGAAATCAAATAGCAGCATAATCCTGGTCCGCTCCTAGAAGTCGAGTTTTGGTAAAACATCTAGTTTTATTTAGTTTGGCATGTACTGGATATTGGTAATTATTTGACACGAGTAAAATTGTAAAGTAGTTAGTATATGAGAAATGTTTAAGATATTTATATTGTAATAGCAAAATGAAAAAAAAAATTGTAAGCAGTAATGAATGATAGTCGGTACTGTAACACTTCAGTTTGACTTATTCGTAAGTTGGATTTGGGGTGTTACAGGTCGACTCATATATCTTACAATTACACGACCGGACATTACCTTTACGGTCAATGTCTTAAGCCAATTTATGCATCAACCTCGCAAACCTCACCTAGATGCTGCTCATCGTCTATTACGGTATCTCAAGAAAACTCCGGTCAAGGGATTCTTTTACCTTCTAACAGCTCTTTACATCTTACAGCTTATGGTGATTCTGATTGGGCAAGTTATCCTATGACACGACGCTCTACTACTGGATTTTGTATCTTTCTTGGCTCTAGTCTCATATCATGGCGAAGTAAGAAACAATCAACTGTCTCTCACTCCTCAGCAGAAGCTGAATATCGTGTCATGGCTATGACAACTCGAGAAATTGTATGGCTTCACACATTACTTCAAGATCTTGGCATTGTCCTTTTAGCCAACACTATGCTTTATTGTGATAATCAGGCTGCTCGTCATATTGCTGCAAATCCGATCTTCCACGAACGAACAAAACATATTGAAATCGATTGCCACATCGTTCGTGAAAAGCTTCAAAAAGGACAGCTCAAACTTCATCCTATTTCCACTAATGATCAAATCGCTGATATCTTTACAAAAGCCTTAAGTAAAGACCAATTCCTTAAACTTCACACCAAGCTAGGCATCCTTAACTTACATGCTCCAACTTGAGGGGGAGTATTAGCTGTATATATATTTGTCTATCCCTTTACCATTTGTTGCTTGTTTTTAGCCTTGATTCATTCCTTGTTTTTAACCTTGATTCATTCCTTATTTTTAGCCTTGATTGTTTATAGCTATTGTAACTAGCCGTTAGGCTCTTGTGTATTTATATTCCTTGTTTTAATGAGAAATACATAACCATTTTTCTTTTCAATCATAATAGTTTCTTTATTTGTTCTATGTCTCTCTCTCGTTTCTCTGCTCTTTCCTCAGTTCCTTTCTTCTTTTCTCTTTTTTTCTCTTCTTTGCCCTTCCTTTCTTCTGTTCATTCTTTTTTATACCTAAGATATATCAGTTTTCTTCCCCCTCAACCTGCTTAACTTAAACTTCTCTTCCCTTACATATCTTCCATCTGTCTACTTCCACAAATTTCCATTTATTATTATTATTATAGCACAATTACCTTTTTATCCTCCAAAATAATAATTTTCTCAATTTTACCCCTCATTAGCATTTTAATTTTATTTTATCTGTATTTAAATTCTAATCTGTATTTATACGTTAATTTACAATTATACTTTCTGTTTCTAATATCGGAAATAATGATTACCTTACACTTTAATTACCTACTAAACTTTATTTTACTATTAGATTCTTGATGAATTGTGATGATAATCTCAATGTAATCTCTTTCCCAAATTATATTCTTTTGTCAATTCCAGTTAGTAATGATGGTGGAATACTCATTCCTATATTCTAACTTGGATCGGGTTTTTTCATAAACTTTCTTTCATCTTTTTATTCTAATATATAACTTGTTGATGCTTAAATATTTTAGTTTACATATTTAATTGTTGTCATACATTTTATGTCTTATTTTTATATAAATACTAATTCATTTATTATTCTTATATTTATTATTTAATCTTTATAACATTTGTCAAATATTCAAAATATTATTATCGATTAACCTGTATTTTTTTTATTCTATTTAAAGTTAGTGTAACAATTATTAACTCATTTCTTTCCCTGTTTATATCATGTTTATAATCTATTTACAATATATTTTTTTGATAACTATTTCACCATCTATGAAATCTATTTCATATAAACTTGTACTTCTCGACAACTTATTTGAAAATATTAATTAAACAAATTTTCTTGTATTTTGCATCCTACTTAGCTTTTATTCGACAAATACCAACTTATTTATTTTTTGTATATGATCCATCTACAATTGCATTTTTCATTTCCTTTTAGGATACGTTTACTTTTTGATTATGATATGTTTACCGTATGTTCACCTTGTTTATAATTTGTTTAATTTCCTTTTATACACATACTTCTCATTCTCCTTTTTTTTAAAACCTATTTGCCTATTGTTTACCATGTATTTACCCCATTTATTTTCTTTATTATAACTTATTTACTTTTTATTTTTTTAACACATTTATTTTTCTAAAATTTCCTATTTAATAATCCATTATATGTCTTCTATATTCAAGTTACTCTACATTTTTAATTTTGAGAATTTAAGATGTGACAAGAAATTTACTAGAAACGAAAAATAATTTGTTTAGAAAAGATAAATTAGAAAAATGGGTCATTTTTAAAAAAGAGTTCTAAACAAATCCAATCCCCCTTTGGATTAACCCTATTTGTAGGACTACAAAACTCATATCTCGGCACTGGATATCCTTAAATTGTAGTCTTTTTTTTCTAAAATTGATTTCTCCAATTTTCTTAATTGATCACTGTTTTAACTTGTTTTATAACCTGATGAGCCTATTTCTTAGATTGAACATCATTATGCAGCCGAGTGCATGCGATAGAGACCCACAATCCTTTTCCAGACTCAAAAATATCAGAACTAAAAAAAAAATGGTAATATGCATTGTCAAAAAACGATGTAAATCGAATCAAACCGCACCGAACTAGGCCATAATGAAGCAAGCCACCACTTCGGATTCCTGCCACCCTAGCTCGAATTGCCGCCCTAAAAGACTAGTTCTCTGCCGCTCAGTTCGATTCGCACCTCTTTGATGGTTATTCAGACCACGGCTCAGTTCGCCAACCGCATGTTCAATTAACCGCCTTGCAGTCTCCTATTTAGGCCCTTAATCTCCTAATTAAGTAATTACGCCCATATTTGGACAGTTCTTTGCGGCCAACTCCCAAATTCTAACTAATTTTCTATCAAATTTTCCAATTCAATCAATTTATCCCCAGTAAAAGCTCTTTGGTATTTCTCCAAAGCTCTATAACCCCAATTTTTCAGCCGAAGAAGACTGATGCTCATGCACGTATACACCAAGTTTTGACGTAAAGACATTCTGCCACAAAATACATTATTCTCTTCTTCAATCATAGTTCCAATAGTTAAAATTAACATTAAAAAAAAAAAAAAAACACCTCGAGACAATACACTTATAGTAGATAAACAATAAAATCACAAATTTACCTACCGCCAGAAGATACTCAATTCTCTTCTGCTTTTCTCAACCCCAAATCAACAACAAATAATACTCAGACTCGACATTTAAATTTGAATTGACAAGTTTAAAATTGTATTGACGAAAAAATGGGTATGTTGCAATTAAAAAATTAGAAAATGGCAGTGTGTACATGGAAGAATGGTGTATATGTGAAAAACTGGGCATGAAAAATATTAAAAAATAATAATAGTGTATGACTTTTCCTATAATATGGTGATTTAAAATAAATATGAAGTTGAAGCCAGTTAGATTTTATAAATTATCTACACAAGCTATTACTAAGTCTAATGTTTGGAAAATGTCACAATTTAAAGGCTGTAACTATCAATTCAATTTATCGTTGAATTTATTCTTATTTAAAGAGACTTTGGATACCGCCCGAGAAAAGGAATAGACTAAGTAAGGTTTTGAGTCGGGTAAGCCAAAATTTGAAACGTGGAAACTTCTATTAATAGCTTTTGAGAAACAAAAAAAAATTAAAACTCTTATTAATCTTATTTAACTTAATTAATCTTTTAGTTATATTATTGAACATGTCTATCATTTTGACTTATATATATATATATATATATATAGGGTACATTTTCTTTGCTGTAGAAAAACCCCAAGTCTGTCTTATGCAGCATATATTAAAAAGAACCAACCAGACCAGAGCATAGAAGTTTTAGAAAGTAAAGAGAGAGAAAGAGGTTACATTTCAAAATAATTGGAGGAGGAAGAAAGAAAGAAAGGAAGAGAGAAAGAAAGAGAAGATGGGGAGAGCTCCTTGTTGTGATAAGGCAAATGTGAAGAAGGGACCATGGTCACCTGAAGAAGACTCTAAGCTTAAAGATTACATTGAAAAATATGGGACTGGTGGTAATTGGATTGCTCTTCCTCAAAAAGCTGGTAATTAAGATCTCATTTCTTCTTCCTTCTTTTCTTTCATATATTAATTGCAGTTCTGCGGTTTTTTTTAAAATTTTTTTTAAAGATTTGGATTCTTGGCCTTTTCTTTGTTGTTTCTTTTCTTGTTATATTCTTTTATCATGATGTGGAGGTTTTTCTTTTATATATATTTATCTTATTCATTATGATTAGGTTTGAAGAGATGTGGGAAAAGTTGCAGACTGAGATGGCTAAACTATTTAAGGCCTAACATTAAACATGGAGAATTTTCTGATGAGGAAGACAGGATAATCTGCACCTTATTTGCTAGCATTGGAAGCAGGTACTGCACTCAATCTCTCAATATAAATTTCTCTTTGATCTTTGATTTTCCCAACAAAAAAGAAAAAGACTTTTGATCTGTGAAATAATAATGGAAGACATTTCCAAAATGGGGGTACAAAAAAGGAAAACAATTCTTAGGTTTCTCATAATTAACCAAAAATTTCAAAGAAAGAGAGAGAAAATCTTGAACACATGATGATGAATCTCTTATTTTTAGATATTTTTCTGTGCATGCATGACTGGTTCTAAATAGATTGTTTTTGGTCAATGGAAGTTTAATTAATTTCTTAGTGTAACATGAAACATATGCAGATGGTCAATTATAGCTGCTCAGCTGCCAGGAAGGACCGATAATGATATAAAGAACTACTGGAATACTAAACTTAAGAAAAAGCTAATGGCCATATCTGCAAATCACAAAAAAACTTTACCATTTCAATCTCCACCATTAATACCATCTTCCCATCATCAGTCTCTGTTATCTCTTTATAATAATAATGATAACACTAACAAAGACTCTTCTTTCACTTCTAATTTCCCTTTTTGCCCTATTTCTAAGCCTAGCTTGGGACCAATAATTCCATCATCAAATATTAATTACCAAAACCAGGAAATTAGCTTACCCTTGCAGTTGCAGTACTATCATCATCCAATAACAAAAGATAGTAACAGTAACTTGTTAGTTTTTGGAAGTGAAGCAAGTGGCAGTTCTAATAACTCAGATGGAAGTTGCAGTCAGATCAGGTATGGTACTGGTGGAAAAGGGGAGATTAAACAAGAGGAAATTGGGTTTCAAAGCTTAATCCCAAATGGGTATGAAGAAAATGAAAAGTTCATGTTAAGTTACAACAACAACAGCAATGGGAGTGAAAATTTGAATCAATGGGGGCCAGAAAAGGGAAATAATGGGTATTTTGGAGAAATGACAAGCACTGTCATTACTGCTACTACTAATAATCCGTTGGATTATGATCTTGAAGAGGTAAAGCAACTTATAAGCAGTAGCAGTGGAAGTAACTATAACAACTTGTTCATTGATGAAAACAAGACACAAGACAACAAGTTCATGTTCTACTATTGAATAGTGTTTAGTAGTATTTTTATATATATATGGACTGGACATTTTCTTCTGACTGTAAGTAAAATCAAGAAAGATTTGATGGGGTAAGGTGGTGAGATCTCAGATAAGGGTACTTTTGGGTTTGTGTTGTTTTCTGATCATCATAATATGAAAAAACATTTCTTCTTCTGACAGTACATGGATTTGTAAAAAGCTCCTTTTTATTTTTATTATTTTGTGCATATTTTTATTTCTTTCTGGGAAATATAATCATGTTTCTCCTTTCTCTCTCTCTCTTAAACACTTAAATTACTTATACTACTGCTCATTAATTAATCTATAATTATTATAGCGGATATAAATGTAAATAATTATAAACTTAATCATTTCAAGCCTAATAATAGTAAACTTAATTATTTGCAACTAATAACAAGCTTTTAAAAAGGTTCATTTTTTTTTTTCCGACTTGCATATTTATTTCAGTTATATGGGTTTTTATGCAGCATGATAGTATTTTTTCCCCCCCCAATTAATCATGTAACACTCGTAAGAAAGAGCTGATTCTGAAAATTACATTGCAAAGGTCCAATTGTAGTAGAGGCATATATTTTAATATGCGAAAATATTGATGTCTGTGACTTTTTAATTACCCTCTAAAGTTGCAGGAATGAAGTAACAATAAGAAGCAAAATAAAACTATTGCTTATTGTATATTGCAATTGTTTTTTTTTTTATAAAAAAACTAGTCGCATTAAAAAATTTTCTCAAACAATCTGTTTTAAATTGTTGTCATTAAGGAAAAAAATGACTAGCCTTGTTCATATTTTTATTACGAGAAAAATTACTCAGATATACAGCAATTGTCAGAAAGACTACCTATCCAGAAACTGTATAACTCATTTTCTTTAGCCCATTTAACAAGTCTATGAGCTAAGATATTAACTTCCCGTCGAGCATATAAAAAAATACATGAATTAATAGCTCGATAAGACTAATAATATCAAAAATAATACCCCATATATACTATCAATTGTTTCCTTTATTAACCTCTTTTATTGCCATGAGTGAGTCAGATTCAATAAAAATATCTCTATTTGCAAGGAACATTGGAAGATCCACACCCAACCTTATAGATAACGAGAAATTTAAATGCATACATAGCTAAATTATTTATATAAGTTGACATTGAAAAATTTCTTTCGAAAATATTATTTTTCTTTTACACTTCCATAATTTAGTGTGTAACTGCAACCAATTACTTAATTACTTAATAATATTAAGCGCAATGGTAAAATTATCTCTAACAAGATTGCATTTATACAAGCTTTTGAATTTCAATTGATATATTTATTGGAATTTAAATGTTGGGTTTATTGTTTAGTATCTAATATTTAAACAT
>CATIWJ010320166.1:0-16214 GCA_949640765.1 Croton laevigatus
CCAAAATTAACTCTTAAAAAGTGAAAACCCGTCCATTTCATGCATTAAAGAACAAACAAGCAAGCCAATTTCAACCAAACTTTGCATTTTTTAATAGAAAAAACAAGAATATAAAGCTAACCTTTTGAATCTTCGGGACCACGCCAGCAATCTTCAACAACAACAAGACTTTACGGAACCTTAACTCTTGACAACCTCCATTGAAGGGACCACAAGAAGAGTATCTGTCTCAATTGAGGAAAAAAAAACCAAAACGAAGGAGAGGGGAAGCCGAGGGAAAAGGGAAAGAAATTGGGAATTTAGGGATTCGTTTGTTGTGCTTGTTTAATTTGATTTTTAGTGTTTTTAGGGATAGAAAACGGTGTCGTTTGTAATAGCAGAAATGTTTTCTTCCCACTCACGCGCGTTCCGTTATTTTAAGCCTCAAGCGCCGTTTAGCCATTAACGGAGGATGCGACGGTAACGTTTTTAAATACTTTAAGGACTAAAAGATGCCACTTCATACTTCAATGACTAAAAGTCACAATTATTGATACTTTAAGGGGTAAAATATGTTATTGGCCCAATTCAAGTAATTGACTGATGGATAGATGATTGAAATTCCAGATAAAGATTTGGATGAGTTTTGTGTGGGTTGATCGCTTTTTCTTTAAAATAAAATCAAAGAATATTTGTAAACTTTGAGATTAATTTTAGACAGTCCCAATTTATAAAATTAACTCCGTTTTAAAATAAATAGTAAATCTGTAAATTGAGACTTTCTAAAATTAATTTTAAAATTAAATACAAACAATGTATGATTTTATTTTTAAAAATAAATAAAAATAAAAAAGTCCACATACGAGGAGGTCGGCATTGTAGCATCACCGGAAGATTAACAAATTGAAGCTTTTTCAATATGACGATTCGATTTTCCATAAACTTATTCAATATTTAGTATTAAAGATTTTGATGGTGATAATCACACTGAGATGAGATTATTTTGAATCCCAAAATTCATTGAAACATGGAGAATTCATTAAAATCCCATTTATGAGTGTTGATATTTTCCCAGATGCCTAATTTTACATTATAAATATCAGTTACATGCTCTTCTTTTTCTACTAACAAAACATACCTTACAAAAAGGGAAAAATGTCTAGCAAAGGTGTATCTGGTGGAAAGGGAGGGAATGTAGCTGGTGGTAAGGGAGGGAATCAAGGAACTCAACCTCCAACCAGCGGTGGTGGGACTAGATCTCAGTCCGGTTCAGGTGACAAGTCAATGAAAGCTCCTGGACAGGATTACTATATTTCTAGGGATGCATTTGAGAAGGATCCTGCTGGCTACTTCCGGGACTCTCGTGCTAAGTAATGAAAGATGTCTATGAATCCATTATGATAATCTAAATAAATTATGGAATAATTTTATGTTATGATGAAATTCCTATCTACTTATGTTTTAATGAAAATTGGCTTCTGGATATTGTGTTCTCGATTGATGAAAGCAGACCGAATCGATTGATTGCTTTGGTTGGCTTCGGTTTAATTCTGCACATCCTTAGCTGCGATAATTTCTTTTTTTTTTGCCAATTCTGATATTTCTTCGTCAAAACTTTGAAAATCTATAAAGCTAATATGGATATCTAAACTACTTAAAAGTACTCTATTGTAAATCTTAAGATAATTGAGTAATTAGCTTCTCTAACCAACATTAATAAACGGCTTAAATTTTTTATTTGTTAAATCTGATTTCGAATTGATTTGTTAATAACATCATATCTCTTAGAGCAATCATGATGTACTTTTACTATGTACGCTTTAAATAATCAAAATGAGTTTGATAAGATATAGATGCTAATTTCTAGTTAAATTCCACTGTTTGTTACAGCTTCAAATTTCAATGAATTTACATGATTCATAAATGTAATAAGACGATGAATATATTCAAATGAATAATCACATTCAGTACATTGAATACAATTAATTATCAAATTGAAAAGGATGACAACAATGGAACTGGAACATGGTTTCCACAATAAACTATGATACATGATGAAATTTTAGAAGCTATTCTCCAATTATAACCAGTGCATGCATGTCGAATGGAAACAAAGATGAAAATAGAATGAATTCCCCGCTAAAAGAGCAGGCCCCAGCATGAAATTTCCTTCTAACATTCACACCCTGTCGATCGTTGCTGTCGCCCTCCACCTCCAACGTCAATCGTGTCCGGGAGATATCTTTCATTACCATCAAACAGGAGAAGAAATAAGACATAAAAACCCTTTACCAATTCATGACCGCAATAAGTATCAAAACAGACCAGAGGGACACTGAAGACTGAAAACATTTGCGATTAGCATGTTAGACTTACATTTCTTCTTCAGGTTCATTTTTTAGTGCATTTTTGGCAATGCATTGGAAAGCTGCATCCACATTGAATCCTTCTTTAGCAGATGTCTCAAAGTAAGGTATGTTCCCCTTAGAAGCACACCATGCCTTTGCTTTCTTCTCTGAAACCTAAAATCCAAGAGATGAACAATATCCACAAACCTTTCTGTCAAAGACCGTATGCATCAAGGCACCAATAAAATGTTTTGTCCAACGACTTCCTAATTTTTGTGAGGAATCCTACAGAGTTTGCTATGTAAGACGCAGGAAAAGGCATTTTGTGAAAGGGAATATCTTACCACCCGACTATTGCCACCATCAACATCTATCTTGTTCCCCAACACCACAAATGGGAAATTTTCAGGGTCAGCTGGACTAGCCTGCAGGGTAATAAAAACAAACCATAAATTAAGATTCCATTTATAAATTGTGTTAGAATCTTCTAGTCAATGGACAAATATGAACCTGAATCAGAAATTCTTCTCTCCAATTATTAAGATTGTCGAATGACTTCATGACATTCACATCGTACACAAGAACACAACAATCTGCACCTCGGTAGAAAGCAACTCCGAGACTCTGAAACCTTTCTTGTCCAGCAGTATCCCAAATCTATACACGTTAATATCATGGTTATACATTTCATAGTTACGAGGCAATCTGCTCAACATATTTTGCTTTGTATTGCAGAACTTTATATATAGCAATTTTATGTACAAATATATACTCTTACAACAACCTTTGTTGGTAATCCTAGTTAGATCAAAGAAATATCATCAGTCTACTAGCTACACTTCTATTCAATGTATTTTCTCTCTCCTTCCAAGTTATCCAAATGTACCATCTGAGATTGTGTGTTCGCAATCAATTTCAGTGCAACACAACTGAAAGCTTGAACCACTATTTCATTCAAATAATTCCAATTCAAAAGCAAAAAATTCCATCAAACAAGATGAATTGCTCTGGTAAGGCATATCTCAAAGTCCAGTAATAGCCAACAGATACTTTAATTGTTGCCTATACCCCTACTATTCATAATTTTGATAATGGCTCAACCTATTTAATTTTGCACATAATTCTAGATATTCTCTTCTCTTCTCTACTACCCAAATATGGAGGCTTTGTTAGAATTTGCGTCTTGATCATGCAAGGTATATCTAATCACCTTTACATATTTAAAGTTTTTATCTTTTGGTTCCGTTGCGAAATTACTTGCTTCTTGTAGATTTTTACTGCATATTTATTTATTGTATCTCTTAGTAATATAAATATTATTCCTTAAACCAATATCGAAAGGAAGTCCTTCGATTTTTTTTCCCCAATCAAATCGTTTTTAATTAAATTCAGGGCATATACATTAATAATCCAGTACAGTTCCAGCAGATCAAAACCTATAAAATTAATGAATTCAATATAAAAAAAATGTATGATGGGACCTGCAATGTAAACAGCCTATCCTCAAATTGAACTTCTTTCGTCAAAAAATCAGCTCCTATCGTTGCTTTGTATTGGTTACTGAACTTCCGATTCACATACCTGAATGCAAAATTCAGTGACCGAAAAAATACAGATTAACAAATCAAATAGCAAAAACTTTAAAAAAAATAAATAAATAAATGAAAAACATAAGATCTAGTTCAAAGAATAATACTGATTCATCAACGACGTCTTCCCAACCCTGAAAAATTATTATTTAAAAAGAAAACAAATGAGCAAGATTAAGATTTTGAAAATGAAAACAACAGATTGCCGGATTATATTAAAAATTATAATAAAAGAGAAACAATGATATTTGAAACCGCGATCAAATTGTAAAGAGAAAAGTTCTGAAAGTACCCGCTGTCACCGAGAATTATGACCTTTAAGAGCATGCGTCTACGCGAAGCCATTGGCTCGAAATTTGGATAGAATCAAAAGTCTGTATTGAATCAAACAAAGAATATTGGAGTTCGGTAAAATTTTGCTTCAATTCTCAAAAATTCTGCTCAGAGTTTGTTGGATAGAAGGAAAAGTTTGAACTCTTCCGTTGTGTCTCGGTGTTTCTGATTCTGTTTGTTATTAGAGAAAACGATAATTGTTGTTATTCCCAACATGCCCTCGGTGAGGGGAATATCCTAAAATATACCCTTATTTTGAATCCCGCTTCTTTTACTTTTTGTTTAATTATTATTATTATTATTATTATTTTTAAAAGCAAACAAAAGAAGTACCTTCAACCTCATATATAACATACCATACTATTTCAGAAAAGGGTCACTTAATTTGGCTTAGAAACAACATTAATCACCCTTCTTCGTGCTTAGTAGTAAGGCAATGAGTAGGCTTGTTTGCTTATCTCCTAATTTAAGTTAAAGAAAAGGAAAATTTGGAAATTCAAAAGCTTCATACATACTTAGTAATAGATAAATTAATTAGGAATTTATAATAGAATGATCCTCAGTGCATGTTCTTAGTTGTCTTACTTAAGGCTAATATAACATTTTCAACGTAAACTTTAAAAAATGCAATAAATTCACTCAATTTTTTAATTTTATAACACATTCTTCCAAAATTAAATTGTATCGCATTTTTACTTTAAATTTAAATAAGAAATACATTAAATTTACAAATTACATGAATAATAACCCAAAAAAAAAAACCTTTCTGCTACTAACACCAACATTTGTAAACATTTTCCATTAATAGTATCTTATTGGATGTAATTAAAAATAAATTTATTATCTTGAACTTCTAAGTTAATAGAATGCTTTTGAAATAAAATTCATTTTAAGGTGATACTGCCATACTGGTACATTACAAAAAGTTCGGGGTGATTTGAGTGGTTTGGCTACCAAAATGGGTTGTTGACGTGTGCCCTGTGGGCTTGCTTAATTTTCCTTTGATTGGGCCAGGTGTACCATACTATGTCAACCCAAAAGTGGTCGGGCAATAGCCCAGCAACTTAAATAAATAAATAAAAACCTCCAGCCGAACACCGATTATGACCGACGACTAACCATAGAAATTGAATTCCTCTCAAAAAGATTAATTTCTTCATACACAGCTACCCAAATTCCAATCTCATCAAGCCAGAAACTTCCAATTTTCTTAAAAAATGGGGCTTTTCTCTCTCACCATAGCAGGTGGTAGTTTCATTTTGATCGGTGCATACGAATCTTTATCTTCTTCTACTTCAAATCTGATTCCAGATTCTATCTCTTCTTTTCCGATTGTTCGAGTTGCAAATTCTGTGCAAAAACCCTCAATCCCTAATTCACAGTCCTCCTCTTATCTAACGTACGCTTTCGTCGCTGTATTTTCTGTTCTTTTTGCTACTGATTCTCTTATTTCTCTTTTCAACGCCATTAACACGCACGATCAAATCGGTACGGCTATTCAATTACAAGTCCTAGCAATTTCTGCACTGTTTTTTTTGTATTCAATTTTAGGTCTGATATCGAATTTTTCAAATTCTATTCCTTTTTCTTCCTCGCTTCTCGATTTGATCCTTTTATTTGCTTTCGTGGAAGAGTTTTTGTTGTATTATCTCCAAAGAAAGGACCCCAGTGGGATTGAAAACAGGTATTACGATCTTTTACTTGTCCCCATTTCGATTTGTGTGGTATCAACTGTTCTGCAATTGAAGTCTTGTCCAACAAACAATTATGCAAGAATGGCACGTGGGATCGGGTTGATTCTACAAGGGATGTGGTTTTTGCAAATGGGTATTTCTTTTTACACCAATATGATTGTTCATGGCTGTTCTGTGCATGAAAAAAGCAGAGGGAATTATACCATAAAATGCAAAGGGCATCCTGAATATCATAGAGCAAGAGGGATTGCTACGCTTCAATTCAATATCCATCTTGCTTTGCTTGTGGTTTTAATTTCAAGTGTCTACTCAATTTTGGTTAAAAAGAATGGGTATCATAACGATTTTACGCTGTATAAGCCTCTTGGAGCAGAGATGCAGCAGATGGAGAATAATAATGGGCACTTCACTTTGGATTCTGATGAAGAAGACGAGATTAAAGAAGAAGAGAATTCAACAAAGGAGAAGTCAGTAGCTGTAGTAGAAATGACTGTTAATGGTCATGGCTTTCACAATTGAAGCTATATCTTACAGGTTAATGTTGATTTTTAGTGTATTCTTTTGTTAGTGCTGAGGAGAGCTGTTTCATGTTTTATACTTGAATTGCAATAAACTCCTTATATTGATTTTTGATACCTGAATTTTTTGTTTTACTGTCATTTCCTGTTTTTCATGGTTTATACTTGCTAGAATTAAATACAATGCCATATCATCTGGAAGAATGATGTATCTGTTCAATAATGAGAAGCATAGCATATTTAGATTAATAAGTTTGCTGACACATCTTGTAAGTCTAATCCGTGTTATTTAATATATAATCTGAAACTTATACAGGTAATGGAATGCTAACAATTCATAGAATATGGTCGTATCATCTGAAAAAAAAAAAGGCATAAATTACAAAATTAATCACTAGCTGACCATCTAAACGCTTTTTTAATACATTAAGCACCTATCTGAGTACCAGTAATGAATGGAGTGGCAAAGGCAGACTCTGTAAGCTCAACAACCGATTTCAAATGACGTGCAGCAGCCTTATCAGACCCTATTATCATGATGATTTTTCAAAATCCAATATAAATCCAGTGCAGAACACTAATCTGAATTGATGAAGCTGAGATCAATGGACCAAATTGTTATCAACTTTCATGGGATCATGGGGATCTTTCTGGGTTGTCTCCTTAACCTGTAATTCTACCTCTTGTGTAGTTTGTTTTCCTTCAGTGCTTGTGCTAGAATGGTGCAGACCATAATCGCTGGTCGCACCACTACACTCACTACTAGCAAGTTCTTGGCTTTCCAAAGCTAATTTCCTGAATTTATTTAAGTCACCCTTGTACTGCATAGAATTGTAGTTTGAGCTTCCGTAAGAATCATAGATCATGCTATGCCCAGGTGTGATTCCATCACTTAGATCATCTAGAGACAGGTTGCCTTCTAGAGCTCGAACTATCTGAAATGAGATTGCAGTGGAACAGTCATTAGCCAACAGGGGTCATACACCAACATAAGAGAATCAGTTACCATCAATGGACAATTTGGAAATTACTAATAAAGCAAATTAACCTCATTAAGACTTGCTATTACCTGGCCCATTCGTGGTCGAAGCCGTGCTGAATGGCGAATGCAAACTGCAGCACATGACATCATTCGAATCATTTCAGTGGAATCATAGTCTTCTAGTTTTGGGTCAACCAAGGCATCAAAGATGCCTTCTTCCAAAGCTTGTTTGAGCAAAGGTCTAGCCTGAGAGTAGATATGGAATAAAATGTTACTTTTCGTGGGAACCTGCTAAAACCATTTAAACTGAGCCACAATTCCTCGTAATGTTGGACTACAACAGACTATTGTGATATAAATGGTATTTACCCAATCAACTATGCTATCATCAACGTAGGATTGGCTTCTATCGACAGGTCGGCGCCCAGTAATCAACTCCAAAAGCACAACACCAAAGGAAAAGACATCCGACTTCTCGGAGAGCTTACCAGAAGAGGCATACTCTGGAGCCAAATAACTGCAATTGCAGGAAGAGCGAGAGAAAAAAAAAAAAAGTTAAAAGAGTACTCCATAATAACAAAATTAATTATCAATATAAACAACAAATAAGTCGTACCCAAAAGTTCCCATCACTCTCGTTGATACATGAGTATCGGTATCCAAAGAATACTTGGCAAGTCCAAAATCAGCAACCTGAAAATAAAAAGGGTACATAGTTAAAGCCTTAACTCTACAGTGTCAAATAACAGCATGAAATGAGTCCTACGTTTTCCAGAATTTTTTTTAGTATATACCTTCGGGAACCAAATTTCTGGAGGGACATGTGGAGTGAATTAAGATTCTTTTCAATAAAATATGAGATTTAACTTCAATGCACATTAGGTGGATATAAAATAGAAACTAGAATAGTCTGACAGATTAAACATTAAATAAAGTTCTTTTGTTTAATTTATACCTTTGCTTCAAAGTTATCATCAAGGAGAATATTGGATGCCTTGATATCTCGATGTATGATCTTGGGCCGACCTAAAGATGGATGTAACATAAAAGTGAGTGATGCTCGGGGAACAATGAGTTGAACTCAAAACTTGATTTCGACCCAACCAAAATGCTAAGACGACTCACAGTCTTCATGCAAGTAAGCCAATCCCTTTGCGGAACCTACAGCTATTTTCATTCTGGTTGGCCAATCCATGGTTGGTCTCTCCTTTCCTGTGAAGGTAATTACAATTTATAAAAAGAACATTAACCATCAATGTCAGATATATATAGAACGAAAATATAATGTTTTATATTATATCATTCTTAATGCTAGCTTACAAGCTCTTTGAAACCAGATATAGCTCCAACATATAAAAAAACCTCCTTTTAAATGTCTTCTTATTAATACATCAGAAGATTATAAAAGAAATATAATAAGCAAAAGCACTTACTATGCAGATGGAATTCCAAAGTATTATTTGGAACAAACTCATATACCAGCATCCTTTGGACTCCTGTCATGCAATAACCAATTAGTGAAACAAGATGCCGATGATGGACACGTGTAATAATCTCGATCTCTGCCTGAAATTCACGCTCCCCTTGTCCACTCCCAGCTTTAAGCTGCTTAATTGCAACTACTCGACCATCAGAAAGAACCCCCTTGTGGACATAACCAAATCCACCTTGGCCAACAAGATTATCAATAGAGAAACCATTAGTTGCAATTGATAATTCTTTATAAGTAAATGCATTACTGCCTGGAGATGCTAATGCAAAGGGTTTCTCAAAGCCCAAACTGCTACTTGTTGATTGAAGCTCGTGATCAAACATCGGCGAGACTCCGGGGGTTGTGGTAGGCCTCGGAATAGATGTTAATTTATTGTTAGTATGTGGATGATTGTTTAGTTGCAAATGAAGACCCATATTAAGTTCACCTGCAGAAATGAAAAGCAAATTAAGCTTTACCAAACAAGGATTAATATAACAATACATAAAGCAATAGCTAGAATAAAAAATTGCTTAAATCTTGCAAGTGTATCAACGGCACAGATGATAAAAACTAATTTACCAATTTTGAGTAAGCTAAACACTAGTCAACTTAAAAAACCCAAAACACAACAAACAAACTGGAAATAATAATGAAATCCCAAACTTGTAAAAACACAAAATTAGCAAGAATCAACACGCTAAACACCAAATTCAAAACATAATAAAATTAGTACCAAATATAAAAATCAATCCAAGTATGTATTTCGAACCTGTAGATGGTCGACTTTCAATTCGCTCACCTTCCCTTCTCTTCTTCCTCATATAAAAGAAAAAGCAAATGCCTACCGCAATCAGTACAATGATTGCTCCAAGTGCTGCTGCAACTATGAGTCCGGCTAGAGCCTCCGGAGACAATCCGGGGCGCTTTGGAGGCCTAGGCAACAGTGGACCAATCGGTTTCCAGCCATCAGTAGACTCCGGCGGAACTGGAAGAGTGACTGAGTTGGTGTGCTGCGGGGGTGGTGGTGGGGGTGGCGGCGGCGAATCTGTAGAGGCGGGTGGCGAGGTTGTTGTGTTGGTCGCAGGAGAAGCTTCCGGCGAATGTGAAGACATAGTTGTAATTTCTCCGTAGTAAGCTTAGAGAGAGAAAAAATGAATGATTGAATTTGTATGAGGTTATTCACATTGGGTTGATGGAAGTAGACAGAGCCGATGAAGAAGAATGAAGATATGGCCCACTCACATGACAGTGAAAGGCACAAACGCCGTCCTTTCATCTGGTTTAGACGTCCTTTTCACGGCCAACAACGCGTTGCCAAGATCGAGTAATGTTGATGGAAGTAGAAATTTAGAAAATCTACACTTTTTCAGTTTCTTCCCATATTCCTGAACTGTACCAAATTTCCTCACTAAAATTTAATAGGGCGTGAATTTGCAATGGGAAACTTTATTTGGGTTCCTCCTAATTTTCATAATAAATTTTTAGATCATTAAAATTTTTACCCTTTATATTAAGGGCTCCTTTCGTCCAAAAGTCATCCTAATCAACCCTTCTTTTTTTTTTTAACAAAGATATCAGCCTAATCAGCCATTAAACCCCAATGAAAGTCAAACTGTGTATGTCAAGACCAAAACTCCGGGTTAGTAGGATTAACAGTGTAGTTAACGGGACGCGTGTCAAACAGTTATTTGTACAAATTGTAAATTAATAAAAAAATATATCTATTTAAGAAATAAAATATGAATGAGGGACTAAATAGAATTAAGGTTAGGACTCAATTGAAGGGAAGAAAGGTGAGGGAGGACCAAAGAGGAAAATTTAGGAGCAATGGGAAGGCAGGAGAAAAGAGAAAGGACCAAAATAAAATTTTCAAGGATAAGAATGAAAGGGAGTAGGAACCGCAGGGACCAAAACGCAATTTTTCCATCAAAATAACCACAACATCACAAATCTGTCAGAATTTGGTTGAAATTTCGGCTAGAAATTGAAGAGGATTGAAAGAGGAACGATTTGGTGCAAGAATCATCAAAAACTGTGCGGAATTGGTTGAGAAATAAAGAGAAAACCGAACCCCAAAACCCAAATTGTGATTTCTCAAAATCCACCGTAGAGCTCAAAACTAATCACATAAATCGATTCCTGGGAGTAAGTAGAGTAGATTTGAGGTCTCATTTGCTCCGACTTGTTGCCGGAGGAGTGATTTCCGACCAGACTATCCGTCAAAGATTTTGGATTATCCAGTTTCTTTCGAAGCATTTTTCGGGAGCAATACCCATTGATCAGCGAGTTTAAGGCCATAAATAGATCGGCGATAAAGAAAGGAGGAGTTTGAGTACCTGCTCGTCGCCGGTGGTCACTGGAATCGTGAGCTACCATTGGAGCCCTTGGTTGCGTCGCGACCCGCACGAACCCGAAGCTGAAGGAGGAGAAGGACCAAAACGCACGCAAGGGACACGTTTTGGCTGAAACGGCCGCGTTTCAGAAACGGCTAAGCGGCGTCGTTTTGGTAAATGTTCGCATAAACCCCTGTAAATTTTGCTGCATTTTATGTTTACCCTAGAACTTTGTGTCGTGTGCAAAAACGCCCCTGAAAATAACAAATAGGCCCTGAAGTGACTTTGGCTACGCAAATTGAACCAACAGACTATTAAATAACCCTTAAACTTAATTTTAATTAGATTTTAGCCCCAAAACTTATAATTGAACTCAATTAGACCCTTTAAAAATTATAAATTGGCCCCAAAACTCATAAATTAATTCAATTAAATCCAACATATTGGAAAATTCAATCAATTGGTCGAATAAAAATATTTTAGGACCCGAATTGGATTTATAGACTTACAAAATATTTAATTATCATTTATAGGACCTGAAATTGACGGAGAGTGCGGGAATTGAGGGATTACACATAGGACCCGAGGCAGACTGAATACCAGGTTTTGTACTACTTAGTACTTAAACTGAATTTGTTTTCCCGTTAATATTTTAAATAGTTATTATTTACTGCTTTTGAGATTTTAAATTATTGGGTACTCGAATGTGCGTTCGAGTCGGAAATTATTTGCGTATTGTTTTTATATATACCGACACGGAAATTGCGGATGCGATATACCGGCGCGGTAAAAGAGAAATGCTGCTGATAATTTTATAAGAAATGTTTGAATTTCATGAAAAGGAATTAGTGAGCATATTTGAAATAAATGACTGAATTTTTACTAGAACCTTGAACTACAGCTATTAAAATGGAAAATGTTATGCTATGGAAAACAAGGTATTGTGTAAAAACTCTATCTGGTAATTGGAGTCATAGTGATAAGTACATGTCGACATGTGGGCAAAATCTTGTGCTGGAAATTGCTGTGAATTATGCTATTGAATTGAATGTATTGGCGTATTGTCTAAATGGCTTGCGCAATACTAAGCAAAGAATGTATTGACGTATTGTCTAAATGGTATGCGTAATACTTAGACGAAAAAGTATCAGCGAATAGTCTAAATGGCTATTCGAGATACAAATGAAAGAGCATTGGCACTATAGTCTAAATGGCTATATGAAATGTAGCCCTTAATCTTATTTCGGAATCCAGTATAACCAGTGGAGTAAAAAAAATGAATAATTTTATCAAATGTGCTCGATGATTTGAGTTTAATGGAATTTTACCTTGGTACTGTTCTTTGTAAAATGCCTACTGCTTTATATGATTACTTTAGATTTAATTTCTCGAAATGAATTTGTCAACTGGTTTTAAGCATTACTGTTTATATATTGTACCCACTGAGCATGGAGGTGCTCAGCGAGTTATTTCTGTAACTCGCAGGTTTGTCCATAGATGACGACCCCAAGGAATTACAGATTCCTGGAGAGTTCCCAGAGGATATTTTGTTTGAAAGAAAATTTTGTCTGTTGTAATGTGGCATGTAAATAAACCGAACGTTAAGTTTATACGCTTACTATGTAAATATTGTAAATGTTAACGCTGGTACATAACTCTTGTGAGTAAATAAGTTAGGTACTGTAATGCATGTAATATATTTGTATGGCAGCTTAGGAGTTGTAAATAAAGAAATGTATTGCGCTAAACATTTATGACGTCAGTAACGGTATTTGTGACATCACAACTTGTCTTATTCGTAAGGTGAGTTTGGGTGTTACAGTGTATGAGCAATTTATAATAATGTCTAAAATACTCTATTATTCTTGGAAGTTTCAAAGTGTGATTAATCCAGACTAGTGCATGACAAATGCCTTTTATAGGAAGTTTGAGGCAGTAAGGCCTCGAAAACCCCACATTCAATAAGATTCATCAGCCCTCTTGAACTTCGGAGCCCAAGAGACCCCCTAGACTTTCGGGGTCCAGTAGCTTTGTGGGGTAGAGAGGTTGAGGTCACGAAGGCGACCTCCCCCCTTGCCTAGATATTAGCGACCTCACTCATGGACTAAGTAAGAGCGACCTTACCTTGAGTACAGTCACGGGTGGCCTCCCCTCAAACTAAGCGTGGGGCAACCACACCCTTTGAAAGGTCCTAATCATGAAGGATGCTTACAAATGTCCCCTTAGTTCAAGTCATTTCATGTCTTGGACCAACTTAGCCAAAAGTCACTATTAACAATCCAAGTCGTGACCTCCTCTCTGACCATAGGTTAAAATTAAGCATATCGTTCCTGATCATATAACATGACCTCTTCTTTATTGAACTCTTTCAATGGGTTATTGGGTTGTTGAAGGTGTACCAGCAACCTTTTCGAAGACAAGATAGTTGACATCCCCTGCACGAAGGGACATTATTAAAGAAATGAGCCTGCTAAAGAATTATTTTGTGACAACCTCTATTTGACACGACTAATATTGAACCTTTTTATATAAGACTTGGCTTCGGTAACCTTTATCTGACATTCAGAAAATATGGGTAACTACAAGAAGACATAAGAGTGCCCTCTCCAAATGCCAAGTCATTTCATTTTTTGGCCTATCTAGTAGGAAATCAATTATTGGATTTTGTATTTTCTTAGGCAAGTCTTTAATTTTAATTGCATTGAAGACTAAAAAGCAAAATACTGTGTCTAAGTCTTATTCTAATGCAGAGTTCTTTTGCATGACTTAGGAATTACTCATAGTAAACTAGCAATTTTGTATTGTGATAACCAGTCTACACTGCATATTGCTCATAATTTAATATTTCATGAGAGAACGAAGTATTTGGATATTGATTGTCACATTTTAAGAGAGAAAATATAATCAAATTTACTTAAACTTCTTCCTGTTTCTTTTGCTAACTAGTTAGCAGTTTTTCTTTTTTTTTTACAAAGCGGCATTCTATTACAAGCTTAAACAATTACATCAACAAGTTTGGAGTACAATCTCTTTATACTCCAGCTTAAGGGGTGTATCAGTATAGTATATTTACTATGTACCTTACCTTAATGTATAGGATAGTTTTATCTAAGTGTAGCTGATATAAATGGTTTGTATTATAGTTATTATTTACTTTTTGCCTTTCTATCATTTTTGTAATAAATGACAAAAATATATCAATGCAGTCTACATGTGGTCTTCTTTCATGTTTTCATTTTTCAATCTTGTAAAATCTTTTAATATTATTTGCTTCATTTGGATCTATGAAAGATACATTTGTTTGTCTTTGAGCTATTTGGAGCTTATTCAAAAAACAAAACAAAAAAATCAGTTGAGTTTATTATGTTGGTTAAACTAAATGAGTTTAATGCTCAGCGAGGAATTACAATTTATGTTGCTTTTGTTTGAAGTTTATATCATTTGAAATTTTTGGGATGTAATATGAAATTATTTGGTTTTTTTCCACAACCAACCGCCGAATTGTGGTACAGTTCGGTGTGGTTCAAACACCAAGTGGTGCGGTTTGTAGTTTACTTATACAATAAAGGTGAAGGCTATGGTTCAGTGCAGTTTAGTGCGGTCGGTGCACCGAACCGCAGTTTGCTCACTCTTTATCAAGAGGATTGGAGGGATTTAATCCATTAAGATAGTAAACGAGACCATACGACTCCAACTCTATCCGCCAAAAGCAATGAAGACACACTAACATTACTTGTTAATATAATCTAACCTCGATCAACCTCAGTAATATTTAGCTAAAAGATCCATCACCTATTCACCTCGTGAACAACCTCCTGCAAGTTGACTTGCCATTGGCGTTGCTTCAAAGCTTTACATTGTTGGACAATCCTTCTTAGACTGTAAGGAAGAGTATTATCCATCACTAGCAACTTAATAATCATATCAGAATCAGTTTGGAAAAGAACCTTCCTCCACTGATGATTTCAAGCAAACATCCCCAACACAAATAATTAAATTAAATTAATGACTTATAAGTAATTTATTCTAAAATTAAAATTTCCAATACAAAAAATTAAATTAAATTAAATTAATGAGGCAATACCCTCATGGTATTAACCATTTTTAATCAAAACAACGATGGAGACCTATCCGTTCTTTACATTTTTGGATTTGATAGTTGACTTATAACATTGACAAAAACAAAAAAATCAAATCAAATATGCTTTGTGAATTATTACTACCTCCGTGTTTTCAGGTTCTTTACGTTTCCATTTTTGGGTGTGTTTTTCATTTCATTATATTTTCATTTATGGTAAGTAGGGGGTGGCAAAAGCTGACCCGACCTGCTAACCCGACACGAACCCGACCTGCTAATAGCGGGTTAGGGTTGAGATTTTCGACCTGTTTAATTAAATGGGTCGACACGAACCCGACCTGCTAATAAATGGGTTGGGTCCGGGTTGAAAAACTCGACCTGCTGGGTAACCTGTGTAACTTGAAAACTAAAACGACGTCGTTTTGTAATTGAATAAAATGACGTCGTTTTCTTTTAGGTTTATACATACTATTGGTTGTTAAATAAAAACCTAAGTATAAAAGCATAAAAACCTAAATTCATTATGCTGCCTCCCTCTTCTTTCTTTTTTTCCTCTCTTTTCTTTCGTCTCCTTCCTTCTTCCCTGCCGACACCAAAAACGAGAACCACCGCCATAACCGACGAACACCATCACCACGACCGGCCACCACCACCATCCCGCCACCACCGCTGCCCTCCTTATCTTCCCTTCCTTTCTTTTGTTCTCTGTATCTCTTCCTCTCGTTGTTAAATAATAACGTCCACTCCAAGGACCATATCGGCTAAGGTGAGCAAAACGCTGTCATGTAGATCGACATTGGAGGTCGATTTCTGATTTCTTTTTGAACGACGGTGGTAAGCAAAACACCGTCTTGTTGTTCCGGTGATTTCTTCTCTTAACCGATTC
>CATIWJ010320191.1:0-12919 GCA_949640765.1 Croton laevigatus
ACGCCACGCCCTCTATTCTTCTCCGTGCTCTTTACCACCCTACTCTTCCGCCACCTCACCGTCGCTTATCCAGAATCAGAAGACCAATCCAACAGCTCAGATTACATCCGGTCAAGTTGCGACGTTACATTGTATCCTGAAGTTTGCTACACTTCCCTCTCCCGTTACTCCAGCGCAGTCCAACAAAGCCCGGGCCGTCTAGCTCGCGTCGCTATAGGCGTTAGCTATTCCAGAGCCCGCTACATGGCTTCCTACGTTTCCAACCTTACACGCCAAGCCGACTACGGCTCCGACCAGCGAGCAGCTTCCGCACTCCACGACTGCTTATCCAATTTCGGCGACGCCTTAGACGAGATCCGCGGCTCTCTTAAACAGATGAGACAACTCGGAGCAGCAGGGTCCTCCGTAGAAGCATTCCGGTTCCAAATGAGCAACGTGCAGACGTGGATGAGCGCGGCCTTGACGGACGAGGAGACGTGTACGGACGGATTTCAGGATGTGGAAGACGGGCCGTTGAAATCAGAGGTGTGTGATCGGGCGGCGAATGTGAAGAAGTTTACAAGTAATGCTCTTGCTTTGGTTAACACTTACGCTGCAAAAGGACTGCCTTGATTTAATCAATATATATATATATATATATATATATATATACTGACAATTGAGTGAGGTTTGTGTTTTGTATATTTATGTTTATGTTCGTGTAAGGGATTTTGAGGTCTTGTAAGAAAGAAAAAAAGAGGGAATTGTGTTCTTGTCTGTTTCTTTTGGGTTGAAATAGTGAGCCGTAACTCGTAACCGAGTTTAATGAGTTATTTTTAACTTATTAAACTCAGTGTTAACCTTAGTAGAATTTTGGATTAACTTTCTGAAGCTCTCTTTTTCCCTTTCAATTACCTTTAGCTTCACTTAATTTATTATTCTAAAATATGTGAATATTTTTTTTTTTTTTAAATTTCTACCCAATCTAAAATAACCACTAAAAGTTTTTTTATTTAAAAAATATATATTTTTAATAAAATAGCACAAATATTTGATATTTAAAAAAATAACATAATATATCATAATTAGAAAAATAACACTTTTTCTACGAATAAAATATAAAATTACGTTAAAATTTGTATCTAATTTTCGAAAAAAAATTGACAAAATATTAGTGAAAAATAAATATATTTACATGTATTCTCTCATATTTTTTATATAGTAAAAAAAATTATTTTTTTAATTATAAAACATATTTTATACTAATTTTTTTAAATATTAATCATATAATAATATTTATTTAAAACAAAATTATAAATGGTGATATTTTCTAAAATAATTCAAAAATATAAAATATTCAAAAAGTTAGTTAGATGGACGCTTTTTCTGGAAAAAAAAAAAAAAGATGGACACTTTTTCTTTATAAAAAAGGTTTCACACTAGCAGGCGACACGTTGTGACTAGCTTACAATGGATTTATTATATTTACTTACAATCGATTGATTATCAGTTTTAAAAAAATTGCTCCACCTATTATGAAACAAACAACTTCTGAGAAAAACGATCAATTTTACGGTATAGTTTTTTTCCTTAATTTAATATAGATTAACTTGATGAACTGCATAAAACAAACATTATTCACTCATCAATCTGTTTAAATTTTTTTTTTTTATCATAGATATAATATGCAAAAAAAAAAAGATCTGAACTATATCTACTTGAATGCAAGGATAAATTGTTTATCAACACCGCTGGCCACACCACCATCAATCTCTTTAATTAAACGTAACATAAAACTAACAGTCTAAATATGTTTATATTTGGAGAGAATACGATTCGCTTGCGTTAGGTAGAGGCAATGCAGTGGTTAATTATGATATTATTACATTTCAAAGCACAAACCCACAAAAAGTAGAAAGCAATTATTAATTGTCCTCTATTATCATCAATAATGACCTGCTTAACTACGAGTCAAAGTTACTCGCATGGTCAGCATCAATTTTAAATAAGATGGAACTTAACTTTTGTTCGCAGAATCTAATCTAAACATAGGTACAGCTAAAATTTTTTCCAACAAAAAAAAAAAAAAAGAAAGTTATACTAAACATTACAGCTTATGTTCAGGGTTAAGAGAAAGAAAAGAGTAAATGTTGTTGAGCATATTTTGGATTTAAGTAGGCATGTGAAATGAAAAGGTCTTCAGAATAATAAGAACATTAAGTTATAATGTGTTGCTATAAATTAAAGAATGCATGGGTAATGGGCAGCTATCAGAAGACGACATAGGAGAGTTGCCTAATATTACAGCACAGTACAGATGTTTTAGGTTCACGAGCGGAATTTTTCTCTTAATTTACGTTTCTGGTCCCATAAGTAAAGTAGTTACTTCTCGACAAATATGGCGATTGTTAGGGATTTTGTTGTTTAGCTCATATATCACAAACTAATATAATAACAAGAATGATTTATTGGAACCCCTAAAAAAAGGAAATTTATTGAAAAATATAGCAAAAATCCTAAGATTGTAAATTGCTTTCACTCTCCATTACTCAAAAGATGAGTTTTATAAAAACTACAGTAAAATCTTTGCCAAAAAAAACCTATAGTGAAATTGTCGACAGGAGAAACTGGCTTGGCTTGGCTTGTTGCTCAAGTGAAAGGGTAGAAGTTTGAAAATAGTAAACTTCCCAGAAGGATGTAAGCTATAGAATATGCCCAAATCATATACCCCCATTTCTTCCCAAAACCTCCAGACGTGATATGTGATGCAAACCAATAGAGTGGAGGACTCGCAGATAAGAAACGCGTAGAGACCTGTCAGGCAACAAATATAATAAGATGAAGTGCAAACTTAATCCCTTTTTGGCAACAAGAATTAAAGCTTTGAGTACTAGGGAGGTTAAAGCAAACAAAAGCTAGAAGAATATAAATTTGTTACTTGATCTCTCCTATGTGCATGATTCAGGAACACCCACATCATTGGAATAATTGAAGTTTGTCAACAATAAAAGCAACTTCTTTTTTTCTTTACCAAATTAAAAGCAACTTGTCTGACAGAGAATATTAGAGAACTTTTCAATTGTTAAATTTATTTTGATTCCGCAAATTGAAATTGTAGTTGACATCTAAAGTCCTGATCTTTGAAACAGTAAATATAAGCACAGACTAAATTAATTTCAGGATTTCTCTAAAGCTAACATTAGCTCAATGTCAGCAGACATGACAGTACACTTGACTGATAACTTCAATTGACAACAGTGTATACCTTGGATTGCTCTAAAGATCTCCAACTGAGACTAGTAATAATAAAATCCCAATGTCCCAATACAGCTAAACTTACTGCTCCTGAATTAAGTAAATTTTGTATTGTTTCCAATGAATATTATTCCATCAAACAGGGACAAGCCAAACCTGAACGTGCATGAAAAGAAAAGCTGTGGTTGCCATGAATCCCAAGTGCACAGTACATGGAATGACAAAGGCATGAAAGCACCCTGGGTTTTGTAATATATCATGTTCCGAGAGGATAGGATGATTATCCCCTTTGCTAGATTGTTTCCTTTGTCTGAGATTGTCACTTTCTGTATCAAGCAGAAAAAAAATTATTAGATTGGAACATATTAAAATTCCATCCACAAAAACAATAACAATATAATTATGAAGACAATACAGAGGATATTGATATCAATCACTAAATTGAATTCAATATTATTAATTTACCTATGCATGTATGTATGCAAACATATGGAACATACATGCACCTAACAATGAAAATAGTACTCATGCATATCTATAGACCGTTTATATTATTATAACTATCCTAAAGAACTGCAGTGATATATATATGCCATTGTCTTTTTGCAAGAACTATTCATAATTATTGCATTATTATTAATATTACCTGAACAAGGACAAGATAAATTAGAAAATCCTTTACACATTTCAGTTTGTACCTTGTATTCTATTAGACAGCTTCTCATTTGACTTGTCATTGTGTAGCATTGGAGCTGTATCCTGAGAAGAGACTGGAGCAGTAACCCCATCAGGAGAGCGGAAACCGAGACTGAAAAAAATCTCAGGATGAGACCTCACATGATGGAGAATGGAAAAAAATGCCAGAGACAATATTGGGGAAGCTAACAGGAAGTTTGGCAACTGTTTCAACTGAAAATATCGCAAGAAACCTACTCCCCTGGAATTAAAAAAAAAAGGGAAAAAAAACATAAATGTGAGTGGGGAAAAAAAGCTGACTAGCATATAAATGAGCTAGTGAATTGAAGGAATGGAAAATCAAGAATCCTACCATACCAGGAAAGGGGAAATCAAGAATGCTAAATGGACAAATTAACTTAATAACAACAGTCTCTTCCTAATATTAACATGTACCCATAACAAGTTGTGAAGGTAAAATATCCACGATAAAATCTAGGCCAGTAGCCCACTTGATTTTAGCAAGTTGCATAGACATTAATATGGTAGATAATAAAACAGATGGGAATAATCATACATAGTTCAAGATGAACTTACCAATAGTGACTCTGAATATAATTGTACAATAAAGGTATTTTGAATTTGCACCAAGGCCTCATTTCATCCAGGATATTTCCTTGACACATATTGTGGTAGCCATATGCTTGAAAAGTAACAAATGGGAGGAAAATGCTCACACATCGTGCTGCTCCAATTATAGAATCCTTTACTGCCAACTAGCAAACACATTAAAAATAATAAATTGTCAAGGGACCATCTTAGCTCATGAATATGCTACATAATATTTGTCAACATTTTATCAAAATCTAAAATGTGAAAAAGAATGTACTGAATTAGTGATGCTGACTGCTCTCCAAACATATATCATATGCTAAAAATAGAGACTTGAACAACCAATACATTTGCAGACATATATATTAACAATAAAACAAACAGCAACGCTTGAACATAAGGGAACACTTCAAGAAAGGAAAATAGAAACTTACGAAAAGATGTTTTTCCACGAAGATATCACGATAAACTTGATGCATAGTCTGAAAACAGAAGTAACCCGCATTAAGCACCCCGTTAGACCTTGCACAACCAGAGAGAGCAAACCAAAGAACCGCAATATTATCTGCACCAGATATTAAGTGGTACAATCCTCCCAGCGAAAGTAGGGAATACAAACTCTCTGAATATCTGCAAGCACAAAGACAGATAGTATGCTCAGCCTAATTTAATTTTAAACATACTTTTGAAATGAAGGGATGAACGAAAATTACATTGATGAATAAAATATGGAAGCTGGATTGAAGCAAAAGAAAATTGAAGCCTTCAGTGCTGCCTCCTGGTCCTTCAAAATAACAACTGAGATCCTGTATTATCAATAAAGCAAGAAATAACCAATTCTGCACTATGAGGATCATGAGTTAGGAGATCTCACAGACTAGAATGTTCAAGTCAGTAAGGTTTTTTAAAGTAATTATTATAATCTAAATAAGTATCTATATTTATTAGTCTACTATAATCTAAAACCATGGACAAATGAAAAAGGCAAGGGCTAACCATATTCATGTCAGTAAAGCATGAAAATGATTCATCAGAATTCTCAAACTATTTATCAAGAAAATATATTAATCCTTTGAAGTGTCAAGTTCAACAAATCAAGTAAGATTTCAGATGTTGCAAAGCAATTGAAAAAATCATAGCAAACTATTTCATAATTTTAGCCTATTGATTAATAAAAAATAGATCATGTCCCGCCCCCTACGGATGCATAAGCTCTAATATCTATGACAAGAATTTACAACTTACCGATAAAAATAAAATGCTGCAAGCACAAAGGCAATATTATTAACTACATATCCAGACAATGCCAACACAGCCCTGAGTCCAATAAGAGGAACCAATGGTGCGAAAACTGAAACAATAAATTTAACAATCAACTAACTAGAACATTCAATTTTACTTCTGATAACAGAGGCATAGAAATTTTGAGAGAAAAAAGAACCTGTACGGGAGAAAATGAAAATACAAATAGGAAGCAGAGGCAAGAATGCGTAGGACTGCTCATACTCATAACCACATTCAGCAATTCGAACAAAGTAGACACTATCCCACACAATACTGTCTTCAATTGTAGAGCCCAATTGGGGCCATAAAACATTTTGATGGGGCTGAGGATGGGGGAGGAAGTATGAGGAGAGACAACTAGGGTTCAGGGGAGAGGAAGTGTCATAAGGATAGACAAGAATCCGCCAGAAGATTATAAGAGCTACAAGAAGAAGTCTGGAGGAAATGGCATACTTGAGGATGAGATTTTGGTGGTTATTGGGTGGATTGCTTGGAGAAGCTTTTGTGCTATTTGTCATTTTTTCTTAAAACAATGAAGGGGGGTACTTTGGAATGAATTGGGTTGAAGTAAACTACATATATATATACTCTCTTTGCATTGGTCTTCTTTTCTAGTTTCCCATTGCACTGAACGATTCTACAAATAACAAAAATACATCAAATCTGTGAGATGGATCTAATGTAAACAGCAAAATGAATAGCGAACCTAACTCATATTCATAAAGTCCATACGTAGCAGAACAGTACATGCATAAGACAGCAGAAAGAAATCAAATTTCAGTCCTAAAAAAACCTTAACTACTAGTTCAGAGAAGCCATTTGATTCTTTTTTTTTTTTAAATTTACAGCTTTAGCATATGCTAATGATTTTGGACTTGTGTTTCTGGTTTTTCTTATTTTGTGGTGTTTTGTGTTTTAGAGAACCAGCATTGAAGACCAACCAAGGCCTGCACGTGAAAATTAAAGCAGTTCCCTTTGCAAACATTTTTCAAGAAACGCTTTGTAAGCTCTTGAAAACCATTCAAGTTTGCCAAATCAACCCCAAAAGCAAATAGCAGTATTCAAAGGAAAGAGGGTGTAAACTCAGTGGCTCAAAGGAAAGTATAAACTCCTTCCACACATGTTAGGCCACTATATTAATTTACTATAATATTGGTAATCTTGCTAAAAGAGATTTCCTTCTAAGTGGGGAGAGAAGGAGCAGAATTTGCCATGAATCCTATGCTTGTTCCATCATAAGCTATCATTGATACTAAAGAAAAGAAAGCATACCAAAATGCTTAAAGACTACCCTTAAGATTAGGAAAGTAGCCCCAGGTAAGCAAACCGCCTCAAAATAACAAAAATGCCCCAAATAAAAACTGAAACAAGGCAGATAATGAAAAAGCAAAAACCAAAGGAAGCTACAATGGGATGTCCAGAACAAAAAATAAAGTGTTTTATTTTTTTCCAAGACAACTAAATAGAAAAGAGGATCCTTATTTGGAAGAAACACAGACAAAAAGGAAAGATTGTTCACTGTCTTTTATACTACAGTTTTTATTGTCAGGAATGATATACTCCAGTTACACTCTTGCAGTGTTACTCGTTCAAAACTATATTCTACCTTTCTACCATGATCTAGTTTACATCGCTACTAACATAGTGATAAACAAAGATCTACACAGCTTCCAAACGAGAATTGAATACACATGTTACAAAATAAAAATATTATTCGTCTCTAAGATGCAAAGCATGAGGATAGACAAACAAAGAATAAACCAAACACAAGTGTATGAATTCAAGATCCATGAATTGGTAAGCAAACTAAAGATCTAATTTTGAGGCTGGCCTGACCTCTGCATCTTTGATATTATCGGAATCAGGGATCTCCCTATGAGTAAAATAGTCCAAAATTCTGAGCTACTAACAGGTGTATTGCTGCTTTTATGTTTTGGAGTTCAGAAATTCTTGATTTCTTGGCTGAAACTACCATGTGTTCCCTCTCCGACATCCTCTTATTTTTCCTTGGTTGCTGCACTTGCTCATCCCTGGTATAGGTGGCTTGGCCAAATGTTCTTTCTCATTTCCTCGTGCAAATGCGAAACAGCAACTGTGTCATTCAGCTGAAGATACCCTCTAACCAGAATATTAAAAACCACAGAGTCAGGAGTGATTCCCTTTCCCAACATAGTATAAAAAAGTTGTTTTGCTTCAATCATTAACCCTTTACTTGCCAAACCAGAAATCAGAGAGCTATAAGTTAACAGATCAGGTTCAATACCTTCTTGGACCATCTTATTCTTTACCTTAAAGGCTTCCACGATTTTGCCTTGCTTGCAAAGCCCAGAAATCCAAGAAGTGTACACAAACTTGTCAGGAATTAAGCCAGCCTCATACATCTCCCTTACAACCCTCTCAATTTCAGTTAAATCCCCTTCCTTACAAATTCCATCAATAAGCACAGTGTATGAAACTTCATTAGCCTTTTCCTTGCAAAAATACTCTTTAGCATCATCATAGTATCCACATTTGCAAAGCCCATCTATTAAGCTTGACATAGTTACAACATCGGGCTCAAAACCTCTGTCCATTAACTCCCTGTAGACACGAAAAGCTGCTTTTGGATTCCCAGCCTTGAAGTGGGCATCCATGACTGTAGTTAACACAACTTTATCCGGAGTAATTCTACGCCTTACCATATCTTTCATAACTTTCAATGCTATATCAAACTTACCGTTACTAGCAAGTCCAGATATAACTACCCCATATGTCACTAAATCAAGCTTGATCTTTCTGTCACACATTTCCCTAAAGTATTTCATTGCAGTTTCTACAGTTCCTTTCTTAAAGTGTCCATCTATCATTGAAGTATAAACAGTCGAATTGGGCTTAACCCCAACTTCCAACATCTTCAAAAATAACTTTTCTGCTTTTTCCAGCATTCCCCATTTGCAAAAACCATTAATTAACACAGCATAAGTAACCACATTTGGTGAAAGCAAACATCTATTCATATCCTCATACAACTGAAATGCCAAATCCAAATTGCCAACCTTACTGTAGCCATCAACCAAAGAAGTATAAATAACCAAGTTTGGTTCAACACCAGCTTCCTTCATTTCCTTGAAGATCTTATACCCCATCCCCAAGTCCCCTGTCTTACAGAACATATCAACCCAAGTCCCATAAGTAACAACATTAGGTAAATAACTCTTCCACATCAAACCCATATACACAAACACCTCTCTTATCATTTTCCTCTTACACAACCCATTAAACAAGGCATTGAAAGTTACCAAGTCTAATCTACACTCACCACTCCTAATTCTATTTACAATAAAACAAGCTTCTTTAAGATGGCCATGTTTACAATACCCATCAATCAAAGAATTGTAAGTAACAATATCAGGTACAGATCCAAACTTTGGCATTAAATGTACAATCTTTTGAGCATAGCCAAGGTGTCCTAGTTTGCAAAGAAATGAAATAATAGAATTGAATGAAGAGGACAGAGGTGTGTACCATTTGGATAGGTAGTAGGAGAGAATCTTAAGAGATAGATCACCACAAGAGGAGTTGGTGAAGCCATGAAGATGCTTGTTGAAGATAAAGGGGTCTTGGGGGCGATTTGAGGTTCTCTTCAAGTGAGAGAAGAATTCTAAAGCTTCCTTTGTCTCACATATCCCTCTCCTATTATGAATAGGCATGACCGAGGAAAACTAACGAACTTCACAAAAATTTCAATTACCTGCTCAGCGTTTCAAATTAGAAAGTTGTACTCATAGCATACTCCAGCAAACTAATTACATTCTAAAAATTTCATCTGAAGATCACAATATACATAAAAAGATATTTTTCTAATAATCAAGCAGAGCTCATAAATTAACTTCGATGACATCACCTACACAAGACTCTAGGTGTGATAAAATGGATGAGACGACAATGCTATCCACTGTCCTGGAATATTGAAATGAATGAGCACAAGTAGTGTAAATTTTCAAATTAAAGAGGGCAAAGTTCAAGAACTTCAAGTTTATTCATTCAAGCATTATGGAAGATGGATCATATTTTTAGTTAGAATTTTAAATTAATGCCATGCAAAATAAATTGTAAGAGATTCCTAGAATCGAGCCAAATCAATTGGTTGGTGGCAAAAGAAACCTTCACCAAATTCTAACTAAAACTATGATCCATCTTCCATAAAGCTTGAATGAATAAACTTGAAGTTCTTGAACTTTATCTTCTTTAATAAAACCTATTAAAATCAAATCTCATAAAAAAAACTAATAATTATTTATGAATTGTCTGCCATAAAGGTTGTTAAACTTGTGAGTCAAAGTAGAATTGAATAAGGTCCAGTTGACTTGTAACGTAAACTCGACTTGTTAAATCAAAGATTTTATGGTTCATTTAGAAACTTGTAAATAATATAACACTATTTGATGTATGTTTAGAAAATCAATTTCATTGCATATGCAAACATACAAATACATAGATAAATAATAAAAAGACACAAATTCAAAAAGAAAAATATTATCCAAGCTACAAACATTAAAAAGTCCAAAAAAGTTATATTTAAGGGCCTCTGTGGCATTGCCATGAAAGCTTCTTATCCAGTAGTTTGAGATTGAATAAATATAAGCAGTAAGGCAATAAATCACAATCAATGCATATGTAGCATCATGAAATGTGAATAAATGAGCAGATGATAAAATGTTCTATTGTAGTTTTGCATAATTTCAGAAATGAAGTGTATAACTTCTGCGTATGAAGGTTTACCTTATTTTACGCATCAAGTATCAATCTTAAATTTTAAATAATATTAAAATTTGACAAACCTTCTCAAATAATAAAAAACATTGATAATAAGCAACAGCAGGAGCAGCAGAATCCCAAATAAGAAACAATAAAGAATAAAAGATTCTATTCTTCCAACTTCTAAGTAAAAACTTGCAGCAGAAATCCAATTGAAAATAACAAACAAAATGGAATAAATAGAATTGAAAAAGAATCATTTAAATGGAACTATGGAAGCAAGAAAGGGGGAGAATCTTCTCATGATCGTACTAAATAATAAAGAGATTCGCTCAATTTAACTAAAATCAGTTCTGACAAACCAAAATGATATTTAGTAGGAACTACAAATATCAGATTCAGTAGCCTAGAGTTTGTTTTTGCAATGACTATAAGCAGAACTTGCTCTCCAAACATAAAGAAAACACAACTCAACTGAATGGGAAGATGGTTTAAACTTTAAAGAAATAACCTAAATAAACTAAGAAGAGAAGGGAAACCAACTAACCTTACCTTGCTGTTGCTGCCAATGAAAGTCAGAAAAGACTAACGACTGATAGAGTTCCGGTCGGCAGCAGCACTAAGAAGAGACGTCGGAGCTGAGATCGAGTGCAAAGAACAAAGTAAGCAGAAGGAATTGGTCTGTCAAAGGGGTTGTGATTTGATTTCAGCACAAAACGCTAAATGGGAACTGGATGTAGTGGTGAAACGATGTCGCCTGGGGTTACTAAACAAAATGGTACAGTTTGTTACTAGGAAAGGTAGGGTTGCATGGTGCGGGACGGAACGAGATTGTCTAATTTCCAGACCCATCTCAAATTTCGGGATACAAAAAATACAATTTTTTTTTTTTACTAAGAGGAAGAGGAAGAGGAAGAGGAAGAGAGGTATATGTGATTTAAATCTGAATGCTTTGCCACTAAATAATAGAATATTAACCGCTTTGGCCAATTTCATCTTCTAAAAAGAAAAAATACAATCTCGATTGTCGGATTACATTCCGTTGCATACAACTTTTCTGAAAAAAAACAGGAGATTTCGAGTACAAGGTGGAACCAAGGAACCAATAAAAAATTAATTATGATTCTAAAAATTGTATTTTTTTAAAAAATATTGAATAGTTTACTAAATAAACCAAAGAAACAAAAGTCTTGTACGAATAAAAGTTTTTCATTCCATTTTTCAAAACAAAACAACCCGAGATTTCTGGTACAAAATGGAACAAAGGCAACCAAACGAAAAATTAATTATGATTCTAAAAATTATATTTTTGAAAAAAATATTGAATAGTTTACTAAATAAACCAAATTATGAATAAATAAATATATAATTTTTTCTAAAAAAATTTCTTAATAAAGACTTTTACAATTCATCCTTTATTTTTCTCTATAATTTTCTTCACATTCTATCCTAAAAATTCACAACTCACATCTACTCAATAATAAAATGGACTCCAATGCACTAAAGACAACTTATATCACAAAAGGCATTTTTTTCCAACTTATATCCAACATAATCAAAAGTCTCTATTATTTTCAAACACCCAATTTACCCTAAAGTCTCTATTTTTTAAGAACAGCAATTATCTATATATAGTGATTTTTGTCTTTTATTATAGATAAATAATAACATATCTACCACTGATCATTGTAAATGAATAGTATTCTGTCTGTCAATGGTTACTGTAGATGCAATTAATATATATATATATATATATATATATATATATATATTTCTTATTCTCCGCAGCGATCCACTTAATCCCCTTTTGGTAAGTATTGTCAAAGTATCAATCCCATATTGAAATTATTTTTAGTACAAAATTTGGGACGTAACTATTAAATTTACATTGTCTTTTTCAGAATAAAAATTCCGTGTCAATTTTCAAGATAGATCAGAATTCCCTCGGTATCTTGCACATCCCTAGGTTTGAGATTTTAAGTAAACGTTTTTGTATGAGTCAATGACTAACGAGTTTACTCCTACAAAGTTTCTTGATGTTCCGAACCACTAAAAGATGACTCGAGGGAAGTCGGACCGTCTAGAATAGAGGGTCGGTAGGTGAAGTATAAAAGATACCGAACCGAGCCTGCACACAAGAAGGAATAAGATCGGACGAAGCCCTTAGGCAACCACTTCTATGCTTAAGTTAGGATTTGCTTAGCTCAGAAAGGAATAATCAGAGAAAGCAATTATATGAGGTACCTGGCACAGTAATCGAGGTTTGGTATTTATAGGCAAGAATCTCTTGACATTCTGTCATAGTACGGGTCGACAATTCCTGACATTCCTAGTACTTTCAATGGTTCTGTCGGCGTACGGTTCTGCAATAGTCCTG
>CATIWJ010320245.1:0-17287 GCA_949640765.1 Croton laevigatus
TTTAACGATGAGTGGTTGACGAGTATTTCTGGTCGTTTGTAGCTTTTACTTGCTAGCCTTTTTCGTTGTTTGGTTTTTTCATTAAAAAAAAATTATATCACTTAAAATCTTTGATTTACAAAACTAACCTCACGTATAACAGAAGTACAGAACAGAATCGATCAGAACGGCGATTCTGTAATCTGTACAGATTTATGAAGAACGCGAGATAGAGATGGCGGGCGAAGAAGAGAAAGCTCTAGAGAATCAGTTGGAGCTTCAGTTACAAGAGCAGAAAGATTCACTTTCAGCCTTGAATGATGCTCTCGCCGCCGACCCCTCCAATCTCGAGCTGCTCTCGGTACCCTTCTTCTTCGTCTTCGTCTTCGTCTTCGTCTTCTTCTGTCAATGTCTTTCTATTTTCATTTCATTTCATTTCATTTCTCTGCGATCCCAATTGAAAACTAGGTTTTCTAAATTTGTCCCAGAAATCTGATTTCGTTTAAGTCAATGTTGAAAAAAATATGTTTATATATGTTTAGAACTGTTTTGGTAGATTGTCATTAAAGATTAAAGCTCGAGAATAAATCTTCGGCAAATCCAGCTTCTTTCTAACATTTTTATATTTTATTTTGAGGTAAATTAGTATGAACGTATGATAAATTTTGAATTGAATGGACATGAGAATTAGTTAAGGTCTGCATATCTAATCTAACCATGAAGTTCCCTTAATCTTGTTTGTGCTAGAGGTTTTTTAGTTGAAATTATAATCTCGTAGAATCATTCTGGCAGCTTTGTCTCTGATGCCTGAGTACCCAGCTATAAAAAGATTGCTTCTTATTGAGAGAATTGAGAAAAAGAGAAGAAATAACTTTCATTTGGTTCAGACCTTGGTTTTATAAGTATAGTTTGGTGGCGGAGTTGGTACTAATTACGTTTTCAGCTGCATTTTTTACTATGTTTATGCCCCTTATTCTAATATTTACTAGTTTCCAGAAGATGCTAGATGTTTCCTTTCCTTCTTTCAGGTTCAAGAGGAGCTCGTTCAGGCGATCAAGGATGCAGAAGATGGACTTCTGCACTTAAAGCGTGCTCGTTTACTGCAGGAATTTGATTCTGGGTTACATGATTCATTTTCGAAGCATACGGCTGATAATGTCAAGGTTGAACCTCTTGATAGTGTCAAGGCAGAACCTTTTGATCATATAGCTGACAATGTCAAGGAAGAACCTCTTGATCCAAGTGACGTTGATCCAGAACCGTTGGAAGATCAAAGCTACTCCATTGGATCCAAGTGTAGATTCCGTTACAACGATGGACGGTGGTATAATGGTAAAATTATCAAGTTCGAAGGTTCTAATACTGCAAAGGTCTCTTTCCTTACCCCTACATCAGAAAATATGCTGGTGAGTCTTTTTTCTTCCAGACTATTTTGTACCAAAATACTTCTGATAGGGAACAGGGTAGCAGATAATCCACTGTCTAATTAGTCCTTTTGCACCTCAGTTTAGGATTTTACTTTTTTGTATATTTCCTTTTCCCCTATATTTCTTTGCACAGAAGACCTTAAAGTGGCTGTAAGTTGCCTTTTACTTGACAGAGAAAACAGATTGCTATTATTTTATTATTCACCTACATATTGTTTGTTACCTGGCTCCTCACTTCTGATGTCAGAAGGAAAATGTTAATTTGCTAGGATTATATCAAGCGAATTTTTAAGTAAAACTAGTTGTAGTCAATAGTCCTGCTGCTAATGCTAGACCACCTAAGTGCAGATGTGCAAGTTTTTCCTGCAACAACGATGTCGATTTGGTACTACTTGCCGCTTATCACATGGTATGTTGTAATAATTTCATATGGACCAGTAGTTCCAAAATCATTTTGGACATTTGTTTTCATATTTCCATTTTCATGTCATTTGAGGTGCGATGTAAATTGAGACATATATAGCTTCATTGTCTTGGAAAAGCAACTTCTATATAACAATATTGAACAGGCATTTCATTCAACCCTTGTAGTCAATTTAGAAGAGTCCTTTTGGTAATGATTTGATAATTGCTTAGAAGCTTGAGATACTCTTTGATTTCTCATCTTCTTTACGAAGCAGGAGCAAGTAGGTATTATGGCAGGATTTTTCAAATACCATCGGGCTTGGTCGAATATTATTTCTTGTGTTCCAGAAGCTTTTTCATTTTAGCTTTGCACATTCCAAAATCTTTAACATACTAATATCACCTATTTCTCATATACTCTTTGACTGGAACTGTGTTCTTCTAGAATCTCAGACTTAACATGGATCTATATTTGCAGGGTTTAATGTTTCAGTATCTTCTCTGAAGGAGTACATCCCAACAACATGGGATCAATCACTGGTGGGGTCCAGTATTTGGGCAGCTTCAGACAACAATGCTGGAATTTGGAGGAGAGCTGAACTCGAATCATGGGATGATGAACTCAGAGTAGGAAATGTTGTTTTCCGTGATGATGGAAGCTCAGCGAAGCTTGGGAGTGAAGCCATAACTTTATCGACATATGCTTTAAAAAGTGACAGTGAAGAGAGTGATTCGAGCTCTGCACAATCTGACTCGAGTGACTGTGAAGAAGAAGAATCACATGGAGGTTTAGGATTCCTTGAGAGCAGCACCCTACAGAGAGGTAGACAAACAGAAACTGCAATATTTGCAAAGTGGGAGAATCACACTCGAGGAATAGCATCTAAGATGATGGCAAACATGGGTTATCGTGATGGTATGGGTTTAGGTGCATCTGGGCAAGGAATGGTGAATCCCATTTCTGTGAAGGTTCTTCCAGCAAAGCAATCACTCGATCATGCTTTACAATCTCAAAATGGAGAAGAGATCACAGAGGATCAACCCAAGAGACGAAGAAGCAGAGGTGGGAAGAGAAAACGCGATAAGAAATTAGCTGCTTTGGCTAGAGCAGACGAAGAAGGTGAAGAGGAAATGGGAAAGGATGTTTTTAGTCTCATCAATAACCAACTCACAAAGCATGATGCTGCTGTAAATGGCAGGTCTGCAAAGAAGAATCAAAACAATAGCTCTGGGGATAAGAAAGTTGACAGACGATCACTGGTTGCATATGCCGACGAGGTGAAGGAGTTAAGAATGCGAGTGGAAAAGCTAGAAGAAATGGCAACTAGAAACAAAAGGGAGAAGCTAGTTTATGAGGCTGCCATGAGGAAGTTGAACGAAACTCGCAAAGCCTTGGCAGAAGCTGAAGCAGTACATGCTTCTGCATCAAAAGCAGTTACCAGTAAAGAAAAAGAGAAGAAATGGCTCAAGTTTTGAAATTACAATAATTTATTTATGTTGTTTTAAATCATTATATATCATGAATAGTTAAAACATTATTCTGCATAGCATAGAGCTTAGTCATTGTTTTGCAGAGATAATTTGTAAATGATTAAAAATTTCAAGGACACAGGCGTTTTAGCATTCTAGTGTAGTTGAATGATATGCTTCTTTGGAAAATGTTTTTGGCTCTCTCAAATTGACCAATTTGCATTGAGATCTCAAATTCGAGTTTTGATATGGAAATGGAAGACGCTTTTTCAAAAAATAAATTCCATTTTTTACAATACTATTTTAATTCATTAAGTGAGTGTTCCTATGTAAATGCGGGATGCGCAATGATTTTATGCACTGGACCTTTTTTTTTTTTAAGCGTGGTTTCTACTTTTCTCCTTTTATTTAAAAAAGAAATTCACATATAAGAAAATAATTCGTTTTTATAAAAACAGTTTAAACACCAAAAAGAAATATTCTTTCGATTTAATAGCCAGGGTAATTTTAAAAAAAAAAAAACAGTTGAAATACTAAATAGTTAGTTAATGGACGTTTTTATCGTTTTAACAGTTTTCACTTACTCGACGTTTAAATTTAAAACACTGAAAAGCGGAGACCGCGAGCAAAGCTAAACAGAAGCACAAATCGATATCAGTGAAGAAACCCTAAGAAAGAGAGATCGGAAGAAAATGGGACAAGCCGGCCACTACTACCACCACCACCAAGCGGCGGACAATTTAGTGAATCTATTGACCAAAGCAAACCGCGATCTCAACCTTGTTCAGTTGAAGCTAGAGAAGGAATTCCAACAAGTTTATCCAGATAATGTATTCTAACTTCAATTTTCTTTCTATTACCTTTATTTCAATAAATTTTTTTAACAGTTTATACTCTCTTAAATTTTAATCCCATTTCTATGTCTGGTTGCTGAGAAATTCTTTAAATTTTGGGATTTTTTTAGGCAAATCCTATGAAGCTTGTTGACAGAATAAAGAAGATACAGGAGGATGTTACTTCACTGAAAGCGCAGTGCCGCGAGCTTCTTGTTGCTAAACAGGTACTTCAATCGTTTTCTTTGGGAAATGTAAATGAAATTGCAGGCGAGATTGTAATGTAAGGTTATGATTATGATGAATTTAGGTATTTTGGATTGTCTGATGAGATTTTTTCAATTAGGAATTCCTCTGCTGCTGCACATATTAGAGTTTTTCTTTTATTCCATTGTGGGGTTCCTTACAAATGTGTTTATAGTTTAAGCGTCAAAGACGTATATTGTTTGCATGGTTGCTGGAGGACATTGTTTTTAGGTGGGTTGTAAGGTTATGGTGATGCCACTTTGAACAATTTATTTGCAGGATTTGATTGATAAAGCTCAAACAATTATCATTGGGAACAGAAATTCGCTTCAGAGAATGCAAGCATCCATGGGTATTCCTATCACTAGTGATGATGAGGACCCTGAATTTGCTAATCTCAACCAGGTAAATGCTGATACATGTCCGATTAAGGTTTATGGTAAAGTGAATGATTTAGGAATTGATAATCCAATTATGTCGTCTCATAAAATAATGAGATTGTATGTTTTATATACATAGGATTTGAAGCTCTGTATTTGACCTTTAAAAACCGTTGTAGTTGATCCTTGGTGTAGTACAAGAATCATGACATCTCATGACCTGCACCATTTAGCTAGAAATAGATTTTATAATCTCGCAAATAGAAGGGTAAACACTCAACTTGTATTTTATGTGATGCCAATGTCAGTTTAATCAGAAACTATTCCTTTTGATACACTTTTATGTATATTCATTTTACACATCTTTTATCAAGAAATTAGAGTAAATGATGGAAGCGCAATTAGGCCGGATTTTGAATAGAGGGTTGCATAATTTTCCAAATGGTGCCAAAGGGTTTGCACCATTTGCCAGCAAGCAACCTAAATTAATTGAGGCTTTACAGAGAAAAATACCCATCTGGAGATTTGTTGGGTAGTTTTTCTTGGGTAATGATAAAGCTTACATATTTTTGCTTAGCTAATGCTATGTTGCCATTTTATACTAACCCATTTATGCATTTGCTTTTCTTGTACAAGATAATCACTCCTATCATTTTCTTTTGGTTCAGATTATTGATGAGTGGGCAGTTCAAGTTAGATCAAGAACAGGTAATGCTTCTTTAATATGATACATTTTTGTTATGTTTCTTTTTGGATTTGGGTGGTAATTGAATAATACCTGACAACTTGGTTGCATGCTAGACATTAATGATTGAAAAATGAGAAGTTTCGCAGCTTAAAAACTTTTTTGACACATCTTCTCTATGATTAAATCTACTTACATTTTGGTTATGCACATGGACAAGTGATCAATATGATTTCTGCTCCTTAATCCTCATAAAAAAAAAATTCTCTGTAACACTGCTGAAGTAGTAGATGTAATTGGTTGGGTTACAGACAGTAGAGACTTTCAAAATATGTCATTTTCTCATACGGTTACCAAATATTCAAGTAATTTTTGCTTTGTTGATGCAGGAGACGATGAGCAAAATTCAGAACTAGAGGATGTTAACAGATTACTTTTCTCAGCTATAGTTTAAGGCTGTTGTGTATCCTTTGTTGCAAGAGTACTTGTAGCTGCAAGTTGTGCTTTGTTTAAAACTTCTGTCAAACAATTTCAATGTTTTCATGTAAATTTTGTACAATATTCTAGATTTGAAGATTTAATAGAGACCGCATTGATTCTTTCAAATGAATTCCCTCAAATTTCATAAATTTTATTTGCAAATTCAGATTTCTAAACTGCAAACACATTCAGGTGGATTTTGCTGCAAGCGGTTAAACATCAAAAATCAAAGAGACGGACAAAGAAATAGTATCAATTAATCACTGGGCTGAAACAGAGATTTGTAAACTAATCATTTCATTACAAATGTAATTATCTATAGCATGAAGTAATTAAATGAGGGTACTAACAACTTTTAACCAATTAATCATTGATTCCAAAATGAAAATGTAGAAGAAATTCAACAAGAACATTGTTCTGTAGGCGCATTGTCAGAAAAAATGCAGCTACTTGGAGGAAGGCTCCTCCAACCATTTGGCACGAAAACCTGTACCTTTACAATCAGAGCAGCACATTGATCCCTGAAAAATCGAGGAACGAATGGTATTTAATATTATAAGATGAAGTATGTGATGTACAATTTCATAAATCGAAATTGTTTACCAAAACTAAGTAAAAATTGGCCATTTTGAATCAGAATAAAGCAGAAATGTTCAATCAATCAAAGCAAATTTACTACCTTTCCTGTACAGATTACACAAGTAGTGTTTCTGGAAGGAACTTGGCAAAGCATATTATCACCAATGATGAAGAAACCTGTTCCTGCACACCATTTGCATTCTACATGTCCTTTTGAGTTACATGAACTACACTCAACCGGCCTTGGTTGCTGTAAAAATCAACATTAAAATCAAAAACCAAATTAGGGTTTATATCATTTCATCATCTTTAATGTAACCCATATTTCAAGTTAGAAATTTTCTACTTCAATTACGTTTAGTAAACCATAATCCAACATATCAGAATCGCCATTACATTACATTTAAATCTTATGAAGATATCAGGCAATGTTTGAAGAGTAGCAATCTAATATAACCGCAATTGCATAATTACAAAGAAATTCTAATAACTATTATCAGGTTGCTTAAAAGTTTCTTTGAATCACTTCTTAACTTAGAAGTTAGCCCTTTAAGCTTTTTTTGAGCCTTTAAGTTGTTTGTATAAAACCAGCAGGACGCTGAATATTTATAAGTGCTTTTTAAAAAGCCGAAAGGAGAAAAACACAAGCAATCCCAATTCACAAACACCCTTAATTCATCATTTCTCATCAAATAATAATAAAATAATTAGACAAAAGAAAAGGAAAATTAGATTCCAATTATCTGCGATTGCAATTATGTTGCATGATTTTTTTTTCTTTTTTTCATACATTACAAAGAAATTTATACAATCTAAGAACTATTAGATTTCATTAAAACCTACCAAAACCTTCTTAACTTAATTAGTTCATAATTTGCCATCAAATACAAATAAAACAATCAGAAAAAATAAAAATGAAAATTAGATTCCAATCACCTGTGAAATTAACCAAGCTTGTTCCATGCGCTTAGCGAAATTCGAAGAACTCTCATATGAATCTACCATTGAAGCCTTAACCAAAGAAACCCTATAACTAGCTTTGGAGGTGGTTGTTGTACAAAAAGGTACAACCTTCAAACTGATTGAAGGAAGCGCAGAGCTCATTTTTTGAATAGATTTGGGGATAATTACAGGTTTGCTACAAGAACATATACAATTCATCATTTTTCTAGGTGAAATTTCTTCGACGTTACGAAAGAGGGACGAAGAAGAAGAAGGAAACTGTGGGATTTTGGTAGGTTTTTCCTGTGGCGGAAATGTAACGGAAAATTAATTTTTCCCTCGTGCTTAAAACCAGAAGACGGCGAACTAGCGGCAGTTTTGGGCCCACTCCCTTGTTTGGACCGAGACTATGTTTAAGATAAATATCGGAAAATGTTAGTAAATAGCCAGTTTTGAATAGTTGGTACTTTTATAAATTTATCCAATACTACGTCCAGTTTTTCCAATTGTTTATATTTCCGTTATTGGTAAATTTTTTCAATTATTTACGTTTCTTTTTTAGGTACATATATTTAATTATTTATTATTATTTCTGTATTGGTATTGGTAAAAAAGTAAGTGTTGTAAAGGGTTGATAATTGTTTATTATTATTTTATATTGATATTAGTGAAAAGTAGGATTGTATTGGTATTTATGTTTTTAGGGTGTAAAAAAATGAAAAAATTGGAGATAGTAGCAGATTTTTTTAATGCGATTAATGTGATACTTTTTAATTTATATTCAGTTTTAAGTTTTTTTTTAATAAAACTAAAAAAGTTTAAAAAAATAAAAATAAAAACGTGCAATACGCAATTTCCATGTTTTCCTTCCGCTGACCACTATAATACATTGCACATCGATCAGCAATTTCGGCACAGACTCATCTCTTCTCATTCTTCGATTTGATATATAACTTGATTGATATGACCACAGTTTTTTGAATACCCGTTTTCATTATGGGTATTTGAATTTTTCCTTTGAAACTTTCATCGTTTTATAGTGTTTAAACAACGGATTTAAGTCATATTCTGACTCCTCTCATCAAAACCTTCAATTTGATATATTCATATATTTGTTAGTTGTCGGAACAAAAATTATAAAAAATTACCAAATTGATTTTTTGCTGTAGAAGGACCTTATGAAGAAAATGAAGACATTACTATATAAATTTGATATTTATATGGTGACCAGTATATAAATTGATTTTTACATACCCATCAGTATATAAACTTCATTTTTGGCCAAACAAATAACATATAAAATAAAATTTTTATATACCTATCAAAATATAAACTCAATTTTTGCCTAAGTAAGACAATATATCTTATTTTATGTATGTTCGTATACTTATAATGATTTATATATTGTTCAATATATAAAACCATTATTTATATAGTGATCAATATATAAATATCAATTTTTACATATTGGTTGTTTGATTATATACTTATAATTATTTATATATTGTTCAATATATAAAACCATTATTTATATAGTGATCAGTGTATAAATATCAATTTTTACATATTAATTTTTTGATTATATACTGATTTATATACTTATTGTTTGTTTGCATACTGGTTTATATATTGTTACTCCTATTAATAATTAAATTTAAATACTTAAATAATAAATAATTTAATATATGTTTGTATATTTATGGTGATTTATATAGTAGTCAGTATATAAACCATTATTTATATAATGACCATTTTATTAATATCAATTTTTACATACTAATTATTTGTTTATATACTAATTTATATATATACTTATGGTGATTTATATACTACTCAATTTATAAAACCAATATTTATATATTAACCAATATGTAAATATTATTTTTTACATACTAGTTCTTTTGTTTATATATTAATTTATATAGCGGTCAGTATATAAATTTGAAATTTATACAGTTATTAGTATATAAATTTGACATTACTATATAAAATTTATAGAGTGGTCATATATAGTGTCATTTTATGCATTCAATTGGATATAAGCTTGTAAGAGTATAATCAGTATAAAATTGATTTTTATATATGAATATGTATTGTTTGGCAAAAAATAAAGTTTATATAGTGATAAGTATGTAAAAATCAATTTATATACTAAAGAGTCTATAAATGTCACATTTATTTTGTATTTTATTTACTAGTTAGTATATAAATATCACATTTATTTTGTATTTATATATTGGTGAGTATATAAATGTCATATTTATTATATATTTATATATTGCTTAGTATATAAGCGTGACATTTATATTGTTTTGTTTGTATACCGGTCTATATATATAGTGATAATAATTACATTCAAACACCTAAGCAATTAAGTTTTTCACTTTTTAGTCCACAAAAGGACTTAACTGAAAAGTTGAAAATATTTTAGAGAATAAGTTTGTAATTTTCCAAGAAATTATCTTTTTCTTTCTATCTTCCTTTTGTTCCTGTTCAGAAATCTCGCTGCCACCTTGAACAGTTGGTTTTCTTGATATAAATCGATGAAAACTAGCTGGTATCACGTTGTTATCATGATTTTCGACGGAAAACCAACTAAAATTCGTCTGAATCACGATGAAATGCAATAGAGCTGTAAACAAACTGAGCCGAGCCGAACACTAGCATATTCGAGCTCAGCTCGTTTATTTGACGAGCTCAAATTATGAGATTGAGCTTGGCTCGTTTATTTGACGAGCTCTAATTTAAACTCGAGCTTGGCTCGTGATCTTAATGATTTTCAAGCCGCTCGAGCTCGAAAGCTCGTTAACAGTTGTTTGCGAGCCTGTTCGCAAGCTCGAGCTCGTTTACATATAAACAATACAGCTCATGAACATGCTCGTTTTTTCGCGAGCATGTTCGAGCTCGACTCGTTTATTACACGAGCTCGAGCTCGGCTCGTTTAGCTGACGAACGAACTCAAACGAGCATTTAACGAGCTGAGCACTAAGCCACTCGCGAGCAGTTTGGTTCATTTATAGCCCTAAAATGCAATGAAATCAATATGATTTCATTTTCTCCTGCTGCGGCAATTCAGAGTTGCGATCACTTGTTTAGTTGGCTTCTGGTGATCGAATGACTGTTCTGAGGGTACCGGATGACTCACCAGCATGAGAAATTCCGATTGATATCCTCAGATTGCCTGTTGGAAGTATCTGGCGAAGGAGGTGGTAGCAGCGGCGAAATCTAGTTTTGGTAGTCTTCTCCGGCAACTCTGCACTTTTGAACTTTTTCATAAATTAATATTTAATATATTTTAATTAGAAATTTTAGTATTTTATTATTTTAATAATAAAAAGGATAATTTTGAATTTAAAAAATAACAAATTTTAAATTTTGATATTTAGTGAATTTTTGAAACAATCTACTATTTATTACCCATTATATTTCAAAATTTGCTATTTGCTTAATTATCCCATAAATACCTAATTTTTTTTAGATATCTCCGTCTTTGGATTGTTCGATCAACAAGAAGATGTGATTGGGTTTGGGCTTCTCTATTGTTGGGCCTAAGCCTCGTTGACATGTATTCCTCTCTTTTTTTCCTGTTTTTAAGGCTTGTTGACATGTATTCAATTTCCCAAGTAGGGGAATGTGTAAATCCAGACCTTTTTTATTTTTTAAAAACGGATACATGGCAGACTTAAAAAGGGAAAATATTTTTTATTCAATTTTAAAATCATTTTTAGCCATTTTATTAAAAAAAAAAAATGTCACTGTACAGTAGTATAAAAAATCTGTATAATAAATTATACAACAATTGTATAATAATACAGTAGTACAACACATATACAATAAGTCTAAATTTTTTTATATTTATGCAAAAACAATAAAACAATTATACAAAAAGTATATAATTATTATAAATATCTTTTTTTTTTAAAAAAAATTTAACTTTTTAGTTAAATAAATTAACTAAGTGTTATTTTTTATAAAATAAATTAATTAAGTGTCCGTTTTTCTCTAAGTTACTATTTTTAACATTTTTTTTTTGGACAATAAAACTTTTTTCCTAATTATTTTATTGAGACTATTATCCTAAAAACTTCTTTGGATTTTATGTGTATATATATACAGTTTTTCCGAATATTATATGGTTGTAACAATGATTTTTTAATTAGTAGATATACCAAAAAAATAAAAATATTTTAATTTATGTATGTATGACATGCTTAATAAAAAAAATTATATTTAGAGTCTGATATAATGAAAATGTATTTTTAATTTTAGAGTTATCTACAATTCGATGTATGTTTTTAAAGATAGATTATTTATTGTATATAGTTTCTATTATATTATAAAAATAATGAATTTAAATATTGGAAGGAATGTTAAATATAAATATATAAATTAAAGTCAAAATATAATTATATATATTCTCTAGTCAAAATACATTGGATGATATATATTTTTAAGATGTTTGTTGTGGGGTTTTCTTGAAAAATTATCAAGGGAGGCAGTCTCTTCTTCTAGAAATAAGTTCTCTTACCTTTTCTATATGTTTCTCATAGCATACTTAATTATATTTTGTCATAACATGATAAATTTTATACTTCATAATAAGTGACTAATATTTATATATTTATTTGGTTATTATTTTGATAAATTCTCTATTTATCAATGATGAATATATAGTATTACTAGGAAATAGCATATTCTAAAAAAGACTGTATCAAGTCTTTAAACGAAACTGTGTTGTTATTAAGTAATTTTTTTAAAATGATATTTAGAAAACTATATAAGCGTTTAATATTATAATTCTATATTATTATTATTTTAGGTTTATGTACTATTTTTTTACCATAATTATATACCATTATTGTATTATCTATATATGTTATTTTTGTTCTAAAAATATATAATCACTCAATTAGTTTTGTTCTAATATATATATTTTGTATTTTTTTAATTTTTAGAGATATAAATATGAAATGTTGAATTGATAATTTTCAAATTATTCAACCTTAGTTAGTATTAAGCATTGTGAAATTATAAAAAAAAAAAAAAATCCAAGCTGTTAGTTTTTTTAGTTCAAGTTTTAGTAAGTTGCATAAAAATATCCAATGTCCTAATGTCAATTTAACAAATCCCCAACTTGAAAAATTACCAATTTTTAAGTTAGAATTAGTAATGTTTGACTTGGTATAGTGTAGAAAACCAAACCCATCTTAACCAAATATTAATACTCCCTCATATCATATTCCAACCTTTCTAATTATAAGTTCTATCATTAAAATAAACACAAAGAAACTCAAAACCCTCTCTTCTTTCTTTCTTTCTTTCTATAATGGAAAGACATATCAATAACTCCATAGCTTCTTCATCTCCTACTTCACCAACAACCTTTGTTCAAGCAGATACAAACACCTTCCGAGACCTTGTTCAAAAGCTTACAGGCTTAGCCGGAGATAACTCATCAGAAAAAATTCCGGTAACTCTTCCTTCTAAACTTTCATCTAGGCTTTCTCATCCCGTTGACCCTACTGGTCCTCGCCGGTCACCTTTCAAACTTCAAGAACGTAGACAACATACTATTAGAAAACTTGAAATCAAGCTTGGGTTGTCAAAAAAGATTAATCATCACCGGTTAGAGTCGCCGGTTCCGAGTCCGGTTACTCCATTATCTTCAGAGTTGTTGTTTTTTCGAAGTCCTGGTACTGAGTCACCGTCGTCTCCGCCGTTGCCGGCGGCAGTTTCTGAGGAAGAAAAAGCTATTGCTGAAAAAGGGTTTTATTTGCATCCATCACCGTTGTCTACACCTAGAGGAAACGTGCCACCGGAGCTTTTGACTCTTTTTCCACTGAGTTCTCCGAGTCAAAGAAATCAAGATTAGGGTTTTTCTTTTCTTTTCTTTCCTTTCTTTCAAAAACTTTTATTTTCAAGAATGTTGCAGAAATACGTATAAATTATATAATCTTGAGTTTTGAAGATATAGTATTACTCTCTTTTTGCATGGTTCCATGTTTGATTTTGAATTTCTCTATTTTCTTTCAAAATATTTTTATTTTCCTACAAATTTCGTGGGCTTTATTTTCTTTTTGAAAATGAGCTTTTACATTGCTCAAATGCTGCTTTGAATCATTTTTCACTTAAAAGCTAATTTGTGATCCGTTTGTTAAGATTTTTTAGCTTATAATAAGTTCTTTTAATATAAGCAGTAAAATGTTGTTAATCAATAAGTATTTTTTTCAATTTAAAAGGGGAAAAAGTCGATGCAATCTGGCCATCCTTAATTTCTTGATCTTCTTAGCTTCGGTCTCTTCTTAGCTTATTAAGTTCTTGAGTTGTATATTAATCAAAATCAATAGTTAAATTCCTTTCTTTTCATGCTAATATTTTTGAATTATTTATTTAAACAAATTGGAATTAAGAATGTATCATAATTAATTTTAAAAAAAAAAGGCGACTGAGTTCTTGAATATATATACTAAATAACCAATACGAAAAAGCTGTTTGTCTCGCTGTGAGACAAATTCACAAAAATTTTATTTTTTGACTCGGCATGGCAGTTTGTTTATATTGAATCTCGAGATCAATTTTTGTGGTCTACCATTAGCAGAATTTGACTATCTATCTATTATAAATTAAATATAAAATAATTAAAATCATTAAATTTATAGTCGTATGAAATTTATAATACAGAGTCTATTTCTATAACTATCACTCCTGAAATTAATTTTAAAACTTATTATAGATAATTTACCATGTTAAATTGGGAAAAAAAATTAATAATAATAAAAAAATTTATCGCAGTCTCCCTGCCAAAGCAAAGCCCTAGCCAATAAGATACTAGTGCAAATAGTCAAATACTAATTAGATATTTTTTTCAAAACGCAAGGATGGTACTTGACATTATTATAGGAAGAAAAATACATATGAACATTGTGGATTAATTCGAAAAAGTAAGCAAATCAATAAATTTGTTGAATCATAAACTAAAATAGGGCTATCGATTCCAAGTAAGGTATGAAAAAGGTACCAAAATCCTAACAACATCCTAACAAATCGAATCGAATCAAACTGAATTGTACCCACACAATTCAAATGATTGAACTGCATTTATGATTCAATTTGCGATTCATGAATATATGAAATGCGGTTTGGTTTGGAATTTGATTTGCGGTTCTGTGCTAGAAAACATCGAAAATTAATTTGATTTGGGTCCCGTAATTATTATTTTTATTATACAATGTCGTTAGGTTTAAATATTAACTATGTGCATACAATTCCAACCGACCCAACTGAATGGGAGGTGAACATCAAATAATGGTCTCTTTGACATTAACAACAATAATATTCATTTGGAATGTCCTGGAATATTATTCTATAAATAAATTATCAATTCAATTAAATTATATATTAATTTCCTTATAATTAAAATTAGTAAAAAATATATTTTATGAAAAATTTATAAAATAAACCAAAAATAAAATTTTTCAAAGAAAATCTTAATTTTTATGTAATTTATAATTAACTTAGTTTATATTTTTTTTTTTCAAAAAAAAAAAGGGTTTTACTTGAAAAAATAAAAAAATGAATGAATGATTGAGTACGTAAGCGTGTGTATAGTACGGGTAGACCCACCAATTGGCTTCCACCACACTGAAGTGAAGGAAGGAAGGTAATAGTCATTGCTGTGACGTAGCGGGTCGTTGTCAAAAAGACCGTAATTTCGTATATAAAGATGACCGTTGGATAAATAAATACAACGGCTGAGATTGAATAATGGTAAATTGCTTCGTCAATGCACGGCACCAGCACACACACTGTCGTTGCTTCTTGGCCCCGTCGTCGAGTCACAAGGAAAGTGCGTATGGTGGTCCCTACACCTAAGATAAATGGACCGACGTGGCTTTTTATATATTTTTAATTTATGTTTTACTAACCCATCAATCTAATCAAAATTAATTGAGTATTAATTTGAACGGTAAAGCAAAGTCTCGCACAACGGCATTTTTTATTTTTTCCGGCCCAATAAATTATCTATTCTCAATTTTAAAATTAATTTTAGTAGTTGATAGTTCATAAAATTTAACTATCTATTATAAATTAAATATAAAATAATTGAAATTATTAAATTTATATGTATAAAAATTTATAATATATAATCAAATTCTATGAACTGTGAACCATTAAAATTGATCTTAAAACTCAGTATAGATAATTTATTGATTCAAGTCATGAAAAAAAATGCAATTGTGCGAGAGACGTCTAGCCTTACTCTAATTTGAATCCATTTATCAAAATTCTTTTAAAAGAAAATATTACATATGTAAACCAAATCAATAATTGTTAATAGATTTATAAAAAAAAACTCAATTTAAAATTATATATGATCAATTTTTTTTATAAAAAAAAAATTATATATATATGATCATAATACAATTGGATTGTGTTTCGCCATGCTTGCATCAATTGTCACATGGTGAAAACATAGTACTATAAGTCACAGTCGAGTACTATGGCCGCTTATGGGTTGTATACGTTATAAAAGCTAGTGGTGCGCCTTTCCTAATATGAATTGGTTTTAAGAGAATTGACATGGCATGGGTGTTCAAATGAAAATGGTTAAACGTGAAATTCACGAATTTCACGAAATTTTTAACGTTAAAAAATTTTGTCAATCGTTAAATCGTAAAAGATTTCGTTTAATTCGTTAAATCATGAAATTCACGTTAGAAGAAAATTTTTTAACGATTTAACGAAATTCACGTTTAAAAACAAATTAAACCGAGATGATTCAACCCCATTTTCCTCTCTTTCCTATTCCTTTTATGCCTTTTTTCTTAATCTTCCTTCGTCTCCTCTTCCTTTTCCTTTTGTTCATAGTTTTGGCTTACATATGTAAACTCTTATCATGGATAAATGTTAATCTTTTTACAACTTTGTCGATAATGCTTCTATATTTGGTTAATTGGAGAATTCGCTACATTAGAAAATTATTCGTTAAATTCGATCAATTGGAGAATTCGTAAGAATTATTTAATTTGTTAAAACGTCCGGAAAAAAAAATTTATTTTTTTTTATTTGGTGAAAATTTTTTCACGTTTTAACGAATGAACACCCCTACATGGCATAAAATCCTACAAATTGGTTCACATTTTTAAAACTAGTTAATTAATAAACTGATCTTGATTCAGACAATAATTTTAAAATTAGCATGTAGAGATTAAATAAATAATTTATAAAAATTTTATTTCATTATGAAATACAATACAATATTATCATTAACTCTAAAATTGTGTTAGACAACAGTTTAAACTAAACTTGTAGTATTTTAATTATTCTAATCACTAAAAATTATTTTTTTAAACGCTTGATAAAGTAAATTAACTTTTTAGATAACTTTTAATATTTAAGTCATACTTTATAAAAGATTGAGTTTTTAAATATTTAAAACTAATCAAATAACTATTTTTGGCAAAGAAACTCTAAATCTAAACTATTACAACTAAAAAATTAATTGATTGAAAAAAGTAATAAAAATCATTGGAAAAAGAAAGATAAAGAAGAAGAAGAGAAAAAAAAAAAAAAAACTAAGTTAAGACTCTCTTTATGAAAAATGGACATACAATGATTGAAATAATTTAAAAATGGAATGTGAAAGTCATTGCAAAAGAAAGAAAGAAGGAAAGTCCCAAAGAAATTCTTCTTCCAATAATATGAATAAATGTTTCATTTTAAGACGTACGTAACTATCAAAGAAAACGCGGTTGTGGAATTTTGTGTTAGCTTTATTTATTATTATTCTTAAATCTTCTTCTAACTTTAGTGCACCACACATTTGAGTTTGGTAAAGAGTAATGAATTGAGTTTTAAATG
>CATIWJ010320363.1:0-22100 GCA_949640765.1 Croton laevigatus
GACAAACCTTGAGCAAAGGCCGATAATGAATTGCAATATGTCTATGAAAGCTAGCAATATCAGGGAAAATTGTAGGTTGAACAACTTTCACAGACTTCCCGTTCTTAAGGATCCATGGTTTATTCTTAAAGTAGCAATACATGGATTCTTTTAGCTTAGAGTATCTCGCTGGATTCCTTGACGATGATCCTACATGGTAAATCTTTTCACAAAATTCACGATTATTTGAATGACGTATCATTGCCACTATTATTGCATTCACCACCATGTCCCCAGGTATCTGCAGATATCATTTCTTAAAGTTTAACATTTTTTTAAAATAACAAAAGTTTGACTTAAATTCTTGAAATATCATTATTTTTTAATGTTTATAAAACTTAAAAAAATTAGAGGAAATGATTTTTTTGCTCACCAGATCAGCAATCGTTGCAAGATCAACTACAAAGAATGCGATTTTTCCTGTACCATAGGCAACAATCAATGCATCTATGGTTCTGCAACCATGAAAATGAGATTATTACTATAAATTAATAAGATAATACAAAAAGTGCCATATGTACTTGCCTGCTTGGCAACCCTATATATAAATCATATAAAAATAAATTTAAGTTAATAATTTCATGAAACAATGATATTGTTGATAAAGCTAGAATAATACTTCCTCCAATTTTTTCATTTCTTTACACCTTAAAAACACAAATACTAAGAAATCACCAATACCAATACACTATAATAATAAACAATTACTAATTTTTTATAAACTTTACTTTTCACCAGTACCAATAAAGAAATAATAATAAACAATTACAAAACTTACTATAAATGCAAACGTAAAAAATTTGCCAAAATAGGAAACGTAAAGAAATGAAAAATCTGGAGGTAGTATATACCTGGCACCTTCAATCCATCCAGGAAAAGGTTCTTTAAAGGTAGAAGTAACCATGGCCGGGCGTATGGTGACTACTGGCAGGTTTTCTTTCAAGTTTTGTACAATCATTTCTCCCATTGCCTTCGTAAATACATATGTGTTGGGCCATCCATACCTCTTTGCTCTTGTAATTACAAGTTCAGACAAATTTAATGGAGTTTTGACATAAATATCCGCTAAATTTTTTTTAAAGAAAAAGTACGCCTTATTTTTCAAAGATAATGCTCAATATAGCGGCTTTTTAGTTATAAATAGAATTTTATTAGCAAAAGTGAACCATTTAAAAATAAAAATACATTTTATGAACTAAAATATAGTTAGTCTAAAAGTTATTTTTAGACTTAAAAACTAAAAAATTTCTAATATTATCCCAAAATTAACTATATGAATTCGAAACTCTTTTTGCATATGGTGCATATAATATATATTGTACATACATACATACATACACACATATATATATATATATATATATATATATGTGTGTGTGTGTGTGTGAGAGAGAGAGAGATATATATATATACGGTACATAATATACATGTTTAAACAAAGGTACAAGGGTATTATTACTTCCAAATATGCCATTTACTACACTTTCAAATCAGTATACCATTTACTTTTTCAAACAGTCAAAAAGTGTTATTTAGTACCATTTTCTAAAAATAATAACTTTTTGTGTAAGGGAATGCAGATAAGCAAAAATTCATGTGCTGATTTGAAGTCAAATTAGTTATAGTTACCTAGTGGTGCCCAAATCTTTCATCGCCACTTTAATGGTATCTTCCGTAGCTCCCTCATTTTTAAGTTGATTTAATTTTTGATCAACCAATTCCATCTCTTCCTCAATATTTAATCCCAACTCACCATTCATTGCCTCTCCAAGCACCAAAGGTTTCTCCATTATAAGTCCTGAACTTTCCCCACAAACATAAGCTGCAAAAGCACAATTATACATTGCAAACTTAATTAATCAAAGTAATAAATAGCCATTGAAAATTAAAATATTATACTAATAACCTGTAGACACATGTATAAGCAATTTTAGGTTCAGGCATGTTTTGGCAAAACACAACACATTCTTAGCTCCCATTGTATTGGTGCCAAGTGCAATATCATATCTGTACAAAAGAAAAAGTTAAAAAAAATAATTGAAAAAGAAGATTAATGAATTAAAGTGTAGAACCCAAATCCGGATTAGTTAACACCTATACTTAATGTTCGAACACCGGGTGGATTTGAAACAAAAAATTAATACCTCTCATCAAATCTAGTGGTGGCTGCAAAATTAAGCACAAAGTCCAAATCTTTAATCATCACTTCTCTCAAGGAAGAGTCTTTAATCCCCAAGTTCTCATAACAAACATCACCAGGGATCACACAAATTTTTTCTGCAATTACAGAATTCAGACTTGCACCCAACTTTTCCTTCACAACTCTAAACAAATCCTTCTCTACCACCTACAACGTAAAGAATAATCAAATTTATTAGTTCGCATTATTTTTATTTGTTACTAAAAGTGGAAAAATTAACATGTGTGTGGTTTTTAATAAATCATTCATTAGAGCATGGCTAGTTTCTCGATCTCCAAATCAAAACATCTATGATTTTTCCTTTTAGAAATCACCCTTGAATTTACACTCAGGCATGTAGAATGCCCTGTGCAAGCAGAATATTTACACAGGACCTCCATTTTTCACATTTATACCTCATTGTAGAATCTCCAGTAGGCAGAAGAAGCATCTGCAGCTCTTATAAGAAGATAAAGCTTCTTCACATTTGGTTGAATTCTTAATAACTTCTCCACAAAAACTGCATGCATTATTTCATTTGAGAAACAAATAAATCAAATATATGTCATGAAATAAGTGGAGAGAAAAGAGAGGATTGGTGTACTTTTTGCGAGAAACCCAGTTGAGCCAGTCACTAAAACACACTTATTTTCAAGAAATTGCACGATCCTTCCCAGCTCCATTACGAAAACAAATTTCGGTGGAAGATATAAAACAAGTATTTCTATTTTGGGATGTGCCACTTTCACAAGTTACATATTTATATTACGGAAAAGCTCATAATGGTCGCGGAACACCAATTTTCCTTTTTAAAAAAAAAAAAATTATTTATATGGTATTTTAAAAATTATTACCTACTATGTGCAATGTAACAAACCAATAAAAAGTTAAGAAAAAATCAAATAGAGGGTATTCTTGATAATACATTGAGTTAAAAAAAGATAAAATTGTCCTAAATATTAAAAATTATAAATGTTGTTTGATTTGGTATATGAGACCGCACCGAGTGTAGGCATTATATTTATAGATGTTCTACAATGTACTGTCATATTATTATCTGTTTATTTTAAATATAAATTCATTTTTTTTTTATTACTAATTTTGAGCATAATTATTCAAACTTTCCATTTTTACATATGTACAAAAACCTTACTAAAACTTCTAAAATTTATAAGATACAATCTATGTTATTATAATTTTTAACAAATAATTTTTTTTACAATTTTTTGAAGCATATGGTGGCCATCCCAACCATACCCATCAATCTTTAGCTTTGCGATATGATTGAAGTAGAGGTGTGAGACAATCCCACGTTAGTTAAAAATACAATAATTAATAAACATATGATAAAGGATAAGGGGGTAAGCTTAACATATTGGCTTAAATGAGTCTCAACCTTTTTTTTTTTAACAGTGTTTTAAGTATTTTATTATATAAAGTGAGCTCAATTTATTATAAGCTTAAATTATTAATAATAAATGAATTAATAATTAATTTAAATTCACTAATAGCTTAGTTCCAAAGAAACCTAATAATATTTTAAGGATATACCAAAAGAAAAGGACCCACAATTATTATTTGAAAACACTAGCTTTTAACCACGTGTAATTAATTTCTAAGGATATTTCTCTAAAGGGTGTATTTATTTATTTGACAAAGATACATCTACTCTACTCTCTATCTAAAGGAGAGAGGGAAAACGCGAATTGAACCTAAGCACTGAGGCTTGGTAAATATATCACCTACAACTTGGATACTTCCTTATTCGCAATGGGATTTGAACCCACGACCTCAAGGTCGTTAAGCACCACGCTCAGCCACTAGGTCAGATAGTTGTTCCCCTCTAAGGGGTGTATTCAATCATAACAAATAATAACTTTTAATGATTTTAAAAATAAGGTGATATTGGACTATTATTTTTACAAACTTTATAAAAGTCACTCGGTACTTAATTACTATTTTTAAATACTTTTAAAAAGTCTATAAAAGTCACTCGGTATTCAATTAGGATTTTTATATAGTCATTAAAAGTCTCTAGGTATTCAAAAAGTCATTGACTTTTATAGACAATGACTTTTAATTACTTTATATGACTTTTTAGCTAATAATAGAAATAGAATATTAAATAAATTCTTTCTCACTTTTATGCAATTCTTTCAAAGACTTTTTTTTTGGCGGCTGGGATCCTATCTTTTTCCATCTTTTCCACAAACATATCACACTTTTCCGCAAATATATCACTCACTGGCGGACCCACGTTGTGCCGAGAATGGGCATTAGCCTACACTGATGCAGTGCATTGGTCTGGTGTCATGGTAGGCATAATTTCTTGGTTCGATTCATAACATTTGCATCTTGAGTTTAATTATTTTTTTTCCATTTTCTTATGTATTTGCTTTTTTGCTTGTTCTATCTTGTCCATGTAATACTTTGAATTCAAATATTTTCTTTTTTCATCTTGTCCATGTAAAATTGTAAATTTTAATTTTAATTTACAATTTACTTTTGTCTCTTAAAAGTTATTAATTTTTCTGATTGAATACACCCCCTAAATTAATGTTTTTTAACTGATTATGTATAAGCTATTTTTAAATTATAAATAAGTTAAGAAGTATTTTTTAAAATATAAAAATAGGCAACTTAAAAGTTCTTATAAAATGTTGCTTTAAACCTATAAGTAGAATATAAGCATCTAAAATAGTTGAAATTACTTCAAAAAAATCAGTGTATCTCATACTTTTAGTTGGTCAATCAATTTCTCTTTGTAAGAATAATTATTTATAAGTTAGAAATACCAACTTTTATATAAGTTATTTATAGTTTCAAAATAAAAAAAAGAAAAGAAAATAAAACTTAATTTATCTACTTATAAGTTAAAAACTCCTTATAATTTAAAAACTCCTTATCTATTTTGATCCACTTAGAGAATCTATCTCTATTTTAATACACGAATATGTTAAGTAGTTATGTTGTGGTTGTGAGAATTGTTTGTATCATATACTTATTTAAGATGCATCTGCTTGTGACCACAACATATTGTGGGTGACTAATTAGCAATTATAAAAGTTAGTTACCTCAATCATTTATAATAATAATAATAATAATAATAATAATAATAAAATGCATTCTCAATCTAGCACGAAATGGTTATTTTAGGTATCGCTTCGTTGTAGCTTGAATAAATAGAAATAGAAAATATAACATTTCAGAAAGTAATAAAGTTCTCAGGATATTAAGTGTTTGATTGGAGAAATTTATGAGAATTAGAAAATTCAATTTCTTTTCCACTCGGAAGTTAACTTCTCTTCTCTCACCTAAAAAATGCATTTTCTTAATTATAATTCTTAATAATTTATATTTTCTCTTGATTTTTATATTTAGAATTAATTATTATAAAAATTAGAATATTTTAATACTACCTCTGTTTCTATATTGGTGAGACTTTCACTATTCCATCCAAAATTTTCTTACAATTTTTCTCCCCAAAATGCCCTTAAAAAGGAAGAGAGAAAATGCTGATTATTGAAACACATTCTGTCAAAAGGTGGCTGACACAAGCAATATGGGGCGCGTGTGTCAGACAAAGAAATGATGTCAGTTATTTTTTCCACTCAATATAAATTTTGGGTGCATATCAGACATTATGCACCATTTTATACCAAATATATTGAGATATTGGCTGCATTTCTCACAAAATGCACCCATTTTGTGCATACCTGACATTCAGACAACTTCTTCCTTTATCCACGCGTTTTTTCTCTCTTCTTGTCTTCTATGACACAGCCTACATATGTCAGTGTTTTCTCTCTTCTCTCTCCAACTTTTTGGCTGTACATTTCTCTTTTACCATTAAACAATTGTTTTTTTTTAATTTTTAAATTTTATATGTAATAAAAAATTATTTATTTTCTCTCCATTTCACTACAAGACAAAAGGTAAAATCGTCCTAATTACACCCAAAATATCAAAAGTCTCAACTATTTTGAAACAATAAAAAGCCCTAAAGTCTCACTAATATTGAAACGGAGGTAGTATCATATTTTATTACATAATTCAACTATCTGAAAACTCATAAAATAATGAAACGATATTTATTCCATACATTTTTTTTAAAAAAAAATTCTATAAATATATTTTCCGGCAGCATAACTTCTCAATAAATAAATAGTTTGAAATGTTTCAACCTCAATAAATAAGCCATTTGAAACATTTGAACCAACTTAAAATTTCAATGTCGAATCTCAAAAATAAAACTATGTTAAAACTAACTAGGAAAAGTTTTACTGCTTTTAATTGGCCAAAATCATTTTTTGAACCCTGTACGGTTATGCTAAAAATTTCAAAGCATAACAGTACAAGAAAAAAAAAAAAAAAGGGTCCGCTTTTAATTATCTCAACTAATTCCACTTTAAATAGGCCCGACAATTAAAAATGAAAGTGTTTTTCAGAACCTTTAATTCGTTCCTGTTGCAATGGGGCCATTCGGCAGTAGACTGTATAGGCCTACACATTTATATTGGTTTTGTAATTGTGGTCTTCCTTTTTTTTTTCCTAAGAGCATCTCTAATAGGCTTTTTATTTAAGTAAAACTCTCTATATTAGAGAGCCAATCCAAAAAAAAAAAGTCTCTAATAGACTCTCTATATTTATATTTTAGATTAGAGAGTTGGTTTGACTCTCTACATATAGAGAGCCAAACTAACTCTTTATTCTAAAATATTTCAATTCCCTATACTATATATTAATTGATATCTATTTCTTTATTAAAATTAATTTTCTCTTTCATCTTCTCAATACAGACATGAAAAGGAAAAAAATTAAACATTAAGTGTTTATTGAATAAAGCAAGATGAAGATTGAAAATATAAAAAGTCTATTGGAGTTGTACAAACTTATTCACTCTTTATATTTAAATATTCCTTAAGATACTTTTTATTGTGTAAAAGATGCATTTTATAATAAAGAGTACTATTAGAGATGCTCTAAGAATATTTCTAATTGTGGCATTCAATCTTCCATTCAAAACACATTTAATCTCCCATTGAAAACACATTTTTAGAAAAAAAAAAAGTTGTGATTCCAGATTTCTTTTTTTTCCAACGAGTGGTTCCTGATTTCAATTTCCGCTTTTTCCACAGTAGGCATGGGTGCGAATTCTATAAAAGGTACATATTGTCGGCATATATATATATAGAATTAGGCCATATTGACGTGTAAGAATTGTTCAACCTTATAAATATTAGACCCTACTCACTTTTATCTGATGTGGGATCTAATAGATCCGAAGCTCAGAGTTGGATAGTGAGACATTAGTAGTGACTCTATAGAAGGTCACCAATTACAGGTGTGAAAGCCCATTACGGGTGCGAAAGCCCATTACGGGCGAACGTTCCAACATCAGTGGAGTAAGGCAGGCTCTGATACCGATTAATGCAGCAAGATAAGCGTTGAATAAGAATCATATATGAATAATTCTTAACAGGTTTCAATGGCAGAAACTTAGAATAAGAAATAACAAAGTTTCATTGATCTAAAACAAAGAAACATAGGACTATTTATAACCATCAAATCCTAACATATTAAGAATCCTAAAATAGAAAGGAATCCTAATTAAAATATAAAAATTAAATAAAAATCCTAAACATAAATAAAATATCATCATCAAACTAGGAAAAGAAATTAATCCTTATCAAACTAGGAAAATAAATTAAGCCTTATCAAACTAGGAAAAGAAATTAATTCTCGGCTCCTCCACTATGATTTGGTTTGGCTTGGGTTTGAGGAGAAGAGACGGATGCTCAAATCTAGGTGTATTTTATAAAAATTATAAAATTGACTAATGAAAATAAATGTATAAATAAAAAATTTTATTTTCATAAATTTTATTTTTTAAAAAAATATAAAAATTTAATTATATTTGTATAATTAATAATATTTTTAAAAAATTTTAAATAATATTTCTCTAACAAAAATTTTTATTTTTATATAAATTTTATTACTGTTAATATGTAATTAATCAAATTAACTACAACATAAACAACGAGAATATAAAACGAGTTAACGCATACAACGCGCTCTAAGAAAAACAAATATGTATATATATGTATGTATATAATACTAATTATATATAAATATATTTTTATACTAAGTATAGAAAAAATTTGTATATATACATAAGGGTATATTAGGAATTTTTTTAAAACAAATCTGCTATTTAAATAATATTTGAAACATTTACTATTTAGTTGACTACAAACTAAGAAAATTGTTATTTACTAATTTCTCACTTTTAATTTGAAACTAAATACGAGGCATAAATATGATTTTGAGACCAAATTTTACGTCGTTTACCATTTTGCAATCCAAAATGAATTTTTTTCCAATTTTACCTTTAAGTTGACAACAACTAACCAATTTTACTTCCGATTTAAAATTAATGGCTAAATTGAACCAAATTTGAAATCTGCTGGTGAATAATTTAATTAACCATAAATTTTAGAATAAGCCAACAGATTTCAAATTAGATTAAGTTGGACCATCAATTTTGAATAAGTGAAATAGGTTAGTTGTTGACAATTTAAGGCTAATTATTACGGCTTAATAGATAATATCAATACGAACTTTTGGTCAAAGGATAATTTCAGTGCATTTTCAACTTTTGATCAAGGACAATATTAACATGAATTCAAAATAAACACTGAAAATGAAAATTGTCAAACAGGATAAATTTTACGTATAGCCTCTAAACTTTGATAGTTGTAATCAGAACACCCATAAACTTTAATTTGTCTGACAATGGTCCATGAGCTTCAATTTCAATTTCAGATTAAAAAAAAAGTCCTTTTGGTGCCTCTCCTCTTTTTTGCCCGGCGACAATTTTCACCTACGGTACCTGTACTTTGGAGTTCTCATTTAATGGTACTTAAAGTTTCATTCCTTTCCTAAAAATACATAAATTTCTTGTTTTGGCCTCACTTAACAATATTTTTCAAAATTAAACGAATTGTTTGTTTTACAATAATTTCTTTTAAATAATAATAATAATAATAATAATAATTTGAATAGGATAGTGATAATAATAATAGATGAAATTTTAATAATTTTTAAATTTGAATAGGATAGTGTAAATTCTTTCAATTTTGTAGATGACTTTATAAATTATAGGATAGTTAAACTATAGATGAATTTGAATGGGATACTCTAATTTTCCAATTTTGAATATGTTACTGTAAACAATTTCGGTTTTGATTACCGAAATTTTTAATATTTCCTATTTTTTGTTATGTTGGTTTCGGTTAGTCGGACCGATATTCGGTATTGATTTTTAAAATTTTCGGTTAGTTCGATAAACCGAAAAATCAAACTATATCAACTAATATGATGTAGTTTGAACAAGTAAAAGCCAAACAAGCTGTATTTTTTGTTATGTTTTCGGTTAACCGAATATACATTTTAAAACAAGGAAATAATTTTGGTATTTTCGGTTATTTTTTAAAAATAGAAATATATTCAATTTCGGTTGTTGGTTAACCAATAATTATTCGGTTTGGTTCTCTGTATTAATATTTTTTGATCGAAAACTAAAAATTTGGTCGGTTATGTATTCAACTAACTAAATGGTCACCCCTAATTTTTATAGTGTAATTTTTTTTTCCAATTTTGTGGCATTTTGTGTGGTGGAAAAGTTTGAGATTAAAAAGGTTTTAAATTTTTTAAAGAATTTTGCTAAAATATGTGAAACTGATTGGGTTAAAATATGTGAAACTAACTTCATATTTGGTGTAAGAATCAAATTATGGTTCCATGAAATAGAACTTTTTGCATTGATGCAGTTTTAATTTTTTAGCCATTGAAATTCCACCGCTGGCCAGTGAGATGTATAATATATCAAAATACAAAATATATCAACAGACAATAAGTAACTTTTATAAAAAAAAAGAGTAAGGCTACAATATTCGAGGCCACTTTTTGCTTCTTTTTTTAAAAATAAAACTAGTCCTTGTATGTACGGAATTCAGAGATCAAATGTAGTATGTCATGATTTTTTTAGATTTTGGCTATGTATTACAAATTAGATTCAATTACAAATTCAATAGTACGGATTATTCTGTGTCTAATTTATAACAGAGAGCCAAAATCTTAAAATGGTGACCTACAGTATTTGATCTCAGTACTCTATATAGACAATCGATCGATTTGTCTTTTATAAAAGATAAAAATATTATTATTATTATCATCACCATCATCTAAAAGAAATTATTCTAAAAAATACAATTTGTTCCATTTTGCACAAAATAAGAAGTTCATGTATTTTTAAAAAATGAATAAAACTTTAGGTATAATTAATTAAGAACCCCAAAGTTTAGATACTGTAGGTGAAAATTGTCATCCGAACAAAAAAGAGGAGAGACGGCGATGATCATTTGTTTTTTAAATTAAAGTTCATGGATCATTAGGAGACAAATTAAAGTTTAGGAGTGTTTTGGTTACAACTATCAAAGTTCAAGGACTATAAGTAAAATTTATCCATTTGACAAATTTTATTCTCTGTCCTTATTTTTGAATTCATGCTGAAATTGTTCTCAACTATGTGGTCAATGCTGAAATTGTCCAAAAGTTGAAAATGTGCTTAAATTGTTCTTTGATCGAAAGTTCGTGCTGAAATCTTCTATTAAGCCAATTATTTCCATGCAGTATGAGCATTGTGATTTGACACAAATGTACTATAATTTGAACTTTGAAACAATTAAGCATCACATGGCAAACTTTTGTTACAATTGCATCTTATATTTGAAATTGGGCTCAAAATTTAAATATCAAATTTGGTATGTGGCCATCATAAAGGACCAAAATAAGGTACACATCATCTTTAACCTCTAGCTAAAACCAAAATGGAATTTTTCACACAAAAACTCAACTTTTATTTCTAACAGGAAATTAAGCAACCTACTATACAACTTCCATTTATACATCAGGTCACAGGAACCATAGAGAATTGCAACATAAATTTTTGGGTCCCATGATTAGAATTACAACCCGTGGGCTTCTCAATTTTCAGACATTGAACAACAATGATACTGAGCAAATTATAAACAAAATTGAAGTGGAGAACGAGACAAGTCGATTGGTATTCAGCGTGACATCAAATCTCCCCAAGAAATGGTGATCACTTGATCATAAAGATTTTAGGATATTTTAAAGGAAAAATTGTAATTTTATCCCTCTATTTTTACTTAATCTACATTTTTATTTCTGTATTTTTTGAAATAAACTTTTTTGTCCCCATATTTCAGAAAAATTATACAATTTTTTCCTTTCTCGCCGAAAATATTGACGAAAATTAATAAATCATATCTCATCTGAACTATTTTTTTTCCCTATTTGCAAATATGACATTTGTTTTGACTGAAACAATACCAAAATGTTGAAAAAACTAAAAAATAGTCGGTTGATTGAATGATATTTTAGCATTTCAAGCAAATATACGTTGTTTCAATTAAAACTAATATCATATTCTTAATCATAGCAAAGAAGCGATTTAGATGAGATATAACTTGTTAACTTTCGTCATTATTTCCAACGAAAAAGGACAGAATAGTATAATTTATCTAAAATGCGGGGATAAAAAAGTCTATTTCAAAAAATACAGGGACAAAAAAGTGATAACAACAAGTCTTAGTCCCAAACAAGTTGGGGTTGCTTTAAGAATCCTCCAACAGTTAACCTCACTAAACATAATAATAGCCGTCATCACAAATCTTATATACTTTTCACGATATAAATTGTACGCCTCCGTTCAAGTCTGTTAGGGACAAAAAAGTAAATTAAGTGAAAATACATAAACGAAGGTGTTTGGAGCGGGTTGGTCACGTCACGTTGTTATGCTTGGAGCTCTTTCGTTTTAGACAAGCTCGATTTTTAAATCTTAAACTCGTCATGTGTATGGTTTTTGTTTCTTCTCTTTTGGTTAAAATTTCCCCTTTTTTTTCTTCTTTTGTGCTTGTAAAATGGTATGTTGTATTGTCTATTTGGATTAGAGAGGTCTCGGTCTTGTTAGTTGTAAAAGTATCTTTAGAAATGCTATAGAAAGTTTGAGATTTTGAAAGACATTTTCTGATAATCACAAGCATTGTATATAAAGAAATTAACAGTCGTTGCCAAACTAAAACTTGCAATTCTACCTAGCAAAGCAATTGATCCTTTCTCAATAAAACGAAAGAAATTTTTAAATAAAGCTTCTTTTTTTTTTTCCTTACATGTTTCTTTTGTGATTTGTGAAACGGAAAAAGAATTAAATGGAGGCAATTTATATGGAAAATGATCCAGAAACTGGTTGTAAACATATTGTAAACTGGTTTCCGATATTAAATTAATGCTTGTGATAACTGTGCATGGGGTGAATTTTTTTCGTAAAAACTAAAATGGGAATCTTTAGCCATTTAGGGAATTTTCTGCCATTATTTTTAATCTTTTGAATTTTGAGGAATGACCTTTTATTTATGAAAATGAAAATTAAATCATGTTTTACTTTTGTTCATATAGTCAAAAATTTTTTTGGTTTTTTTTTAAACTGAAAAAACCCAAAAAAAAAAAAAGCTTTTCAATCAGAGCTTTTAATAACTTCATTTTCTAGTAGGGCAATGCCCGACCGAGCATTTATATTGGTTTTCTAATGTGGTCCTCGACTTCAATTTTCCTTTTAAAGTATATTTTGTTTGTTAGAGGTCAGCATTCAATGCATCGTACATCTCTTTCTTTCTCTTTAAAAAGTAATATTTTGGCTTTTTCCTGAATTTTTGATCAATTTCAGTAAGTTGCACAATTAATCAATGACGAACTTAAAAAATAAATACAGAGTGGATAAAATTAAATAAATATAATAACTAAAAAAAATAAATTGATAAATTTTGAGTATTTATAATTACAATGCAACTCAACGAATCAATCACTGACTTATTTCTAATCAATATGTAATTATATAATACAAATCATATTATCCTAATATCTTTACTAGCATTTAAAAAAAATGTAAAGTCTCAACGATTTAAGTGAGATACCAACAATATAAAATTTTGAATCAATCACTGACTTACTTCTAATCAATATGTAATTATATAATACAAATCATATTATCCTAATATCTTTACTAGCATTTAAAAAAAATGTAAATTCTCAACTATTAACTGAGATACCAAAAATATAAAATTTTGAATCAATCACTGACTTATTTCTAATCGATATGCAATTATATAATACAAATCATATTATCCTAATATCTTTACTAGCATTTTAAAAAAATGTAAATTCTCAACGATTTAAGTGAGATACCAACAATATAAAATTTTACTTCCGCCATGTAAAAGGAAAATGCCAATCCAACACCAACAAAAGCTAGTAAGATAACTGCAACAAAGACCAAAAGGTCATGGGTTCAAACTTTGGGGGTAACTAAAAGGCAAAAAAAAATAACTGCAACAATAATTTTTTTTTTTAAATTCAAGGTGGGCTCAAGCTCATACTGGGCATATACTGAGTCCGCCCTATATTTAATACATCTCAATTTTTATAAACTACAATCCATTAAAATTAATCTCAGAAGTTAGGAGTATTGATTTAATTACACAAGTTTTGCTTTAAATTTGCACTTTAGATTAATTTTCTAGGTTTTAATTATGAAATTTAATATTATTATCATTTAAAATTAAAAAGTTAATTACAAAATAAGTAAAAATGATAGCAGCCAAGCATACTCTTACTAATAAGATTGGGCACAACAAGCAATCACAAACCACTCACTAGCACATGATTCTTTTGCATTTAATGTTTTGATGTTTTAAAAGGTCCTTACAATTATAAATCGTTCTCAGTTAGATGTAATTATTAATGATTTTTAATAAAAAAATGTGTTGACGTAAGACTATTAAAATTATTTGAAAAAATCTTTAAAATTAGTTTTAGAATTTTCTAATTATGTTAGAAGAAAAAGAAAAATTACTTATTTTTGTTTAGAAATTTTTCAACATTGTCTATGTCTATTTCAAATTGTTTATCTATATTTATAATTATTTAAAATGGTTCGTATTTAATACAAGAATGCACTCTTCTTCACTACTTGTACATACAGCCAACACACATATCCAACCACTACTTATATTGATGCTAAGATGGTGTTGGGACTAAAAAAATAGTACAACAATTATTGTTAATTTTTCTCCTGAAGTTTCTCAGGAAAGTACCTTAACATGTCTTTGGATATTAGTTAAGAACTCTCTAGATTTAGGATATTTTGATTATTAGTGGCTTAATAATATTTAGAAATGATCTTTCTATATTAGAGATGAAAAGTCATTGATGATTTTTCAAATCTCCCCCTCATCCGACTTCTTCAAATTTCTTGCCTTGTAGTCATACTGAGTTGTTTTTGTAACTCTTCAAACTTTGTAACGTTGAGTGTAACACTCCTGAATCCCACTACTTTTAACCGAGCTAAAAGTGCTACACTGTATGCTACATGATATACAAATCATAATTTATATTTAAATAAAAACAAAATGATTTACATTAAATAACATTGAATATAAAATTGTTAGGACTGCAAACACCACCGAAAACTCCACATTAGTATGATATTGTCCGCTTAGGGCCAAACCCGCACGGATTTGTTTTTGGGCTCCTCCCAAAAGGCCTCAGACTAATGGAGTTGGGTGGACACTTATATTCAAGGTGGCTCTTCCTTATTTTTTCAATGTGGGACTTGGGTTGATATCCCAACAATCCTTCCCTCAAACCAAGGACCACACAGCTGCATATGGCCCTCCCCTCCAGCGATAATCCATTCCATTCTTCTTGTACCGCCGTTTATCAACCAACGGAACACGCCGCCTGACCACCACTATATCAGGAAGACTTTCTACACAAGTCACCGAACACAGATCTTCAATCGCAAGGTTACACCGGTTACACTGAGGGGGCTCCCACACATAACGCAGTCCACCACCCGCTCCATTTCCGAACTTGAGCTCTGATACCACTTGTTGGAACTGCGAACACCACCGAAAACTCCACATTAGTATGATATTGTCCGCTTAGGGCCAAACCCGCACGGATTTATTTTTGGGCTCCTCCCAAAAGGCCTCATACTAATGGAGTTGGGTGGACACTTATATTCAAGGTGGCTCTTCCTTATTTTTTCGATGTGGGACTTGGGTTGATATCCCAACACCTTCCTTACCATACACTTTTATTTCTTTAGTTTTCATTTTGCTCTTTCGCTACCTAATTCCTTTTTATCTTTATTCACTATTCAATGCCAATTCTTCCTATGCTTTTTTGTCGAATGGAATTTTTTTTTTTGAATTCTAATTTCATGCCTATTTCCTTATTCTTTTATTCCCGTTAGTTCATTATTCATTCTTCCTTTTATTTCTTTGTAGTTTATGTTTTATGCTCTCACATATTCTTCCATTTTCTTTTCCTATGCTTTACTTTCTTTTTATTTTCCGTATTTACAATCTACTTTTTGGTGATCCTAGTTGGCATATACTGATTTCTTAGTTTAACCGCTTAAAAACGGCTAAACCGGTACTCTGATACCACTAAATGTAACACCCCTAAACCCGACTACTTTCACCCGAGCTAAAAGTGCTACACTGTATGCTACATGGTATACATATCATAATTTACATTTAAATAAAAACAAAATGATTTACATTAAATAACATTGAATATAGAATTCTTCTCTTCTTTAGCATATGCCATCTTAAATCTTTCCGGTGAGCTTGACTTTACTTGGATACTCTAATCTCTTTGCATCTTTTAGTGAACCTACAAGTTTAGAATTAACCAAATTTACTGAGCTATACGCTCAGTGGGTGCTTTATTTTTAATATTATAAATTCACAGATCCATTCCACGTATGCATATATAGCAGTCAATAACATCATAATATCACGACAGTATAATGCACATATTCACAGCATATGCATTTAATTGCAATAAAAAAAGGTAAAGTGCCAAACCTGGTTATTCGTTCCACAAATAATTAATCTCCAAATTAACTTTAATTCCTCTTTCTCTTCCTTAAATCAGACCTGAATGAAAGACCAAAGAAACTTCTAGGGGTCATGCCGCAATTAATCGAAACTCCAGGAGTCGAAGTTGTAATCTGCCGCTTTACCAAAATGGCGTCGTTCTGGAAGAGTTCAAAAAGCCACCATTTTGGAAAAAATGCGGGCTTCCTCTGCGTTTCCTTCACCTTCTTTGCCGTTTCCCCCTGGGTCGAATTTCACATACTTGATAATCCATTGGCCCAATAATGATTTCGACGACGTACGACGGCGATCTGGGCACCAATCTTCTCCCCTTAGCCTCACCGGTCCTTTTCTTATCTTTGAAAGAGTGGATGACGAGTGGATCTCTCAAAAAATACCTTGGAGTCTCTCGGGTTACCCGATGGGTAATCCGATCAGATTTTGGCCTTCTGGCGACAGGTTGGCCAATTCCTTCTACTGAACTCGTTTGAATCAATCTCAAGGTTCAATTTTTGGTCTTAATTTCTAAATTTGATAAAGGAATTAAGAATTAGCTTTTTGAATTTCCTCCCTTATTTTCCTCTCGGTTTTCTTTAACCGAAAACCACAGCTTCATTCACTGCTTTTTTCTACTTCCTTCATCGTAGCTTTCATTGCACTTACAGATATCAAAATCCCAGCAAATGACTCATAAATATCAAGTTCCTAGCTAAACTTTCTGTTCTAGAATAAAAATGCCAAAGTTTGTTTTGGTCTTCACTGTTACCATTTTGTTTGAGTTCTAATTCAAGCTACTGCCATATACCCATTAATCACCACCAAATTTCCTTCCAGCTGATACGTACAACTTCCTACTCCAAATCTCTGCCATCCAATTCTTCACTCCAAATTCCTTTCTAGCCCATACACTTCTATCCCTATTTTATTTAAATCCTAATTTGATGCCTTTTTTATTTTAGTCCTATTAATTTCTTTCCAATTTCAATTTAATCCATTTTGATTAAATTTTTAGTACTATTATTTTTTTATTAAATTATGTTTTACTTAAATTACTACTCTACCACACCGACACGTCTTTAATGGTCGAGATGTGACATTGAGCCCTTTAGTGAATATGTCTGCAACCTGCTCTTCGATTCTTATCGATTGTACTTTTATCTCTTCTCAAAATACCTTCTCTTGAACATTGTGATATCGGACATCTACATACTTTGTTCTACTATGGAACTTTGGAAGTTTTATTGCTGACTAATTGTCATAGTAAAGCTTCGTTGAATAATCATTTCTTTGATGTAGGTCTTTCATCAATTGCATAAGTCAAGTAAAATTCTTGAGCTGCAGTAGCCACTGCCTTGTATTCTACTTTGGTACTAGACAACGACACTGCTTGCCGTCTCTTTCTTTCACGAATTCCATCTGTCGTACTTTATTATTACTATCATTATTATTATTATTGTTCTATTTGTCTCTTGCCTTAAACACTTCATTATTATTATTATTATTATTATTATTATTATTATTATTTAAATTTAAATTTAAATATTTTATTTGTAAAATTGCTCTCTAGTCCTTCAAATTAATACTAGTTCTAAATTTTATCTCTCATTTACATTTAATTTTATTCTGCTTTTTTATACATTAATTTACGACTATACTTTCTATCCCTAATAGCAAAATTAACAGTCATCTTAAACTTCAATTATTTATTGGACTTTATTTTACTATTGAATTTTCAACAAATTTTAATTCTTTCCTCAAATTATATTCTTTGTTATTTTCTTTTATCACCAATGATAAAATACTAGTTTCTTTATTTTTTATTTTAATCCAGTTTTGTCGTAAACTTCCTTTTATCTTTTTATTCCACTAACTTATTGTTTACATAATCCTTTGGATACGTTAGTATTTTGTATTTAATTACTCTTATAAACTTTCCGTCTATCTTAAATGGATATTCTTTCAACTAATATTACCATTTATTATTTTAAATTTTTATAACATTTATCGAATAATATTTCCTTTTCATATTTCTTGGTTCTATTTAGACTTAATTAGACAATTATTATCTTGTTTCTTTTCTGCTTAAACAATGTTTATGACTTGTTTACAATATGTCTATTTCCTAATTATTTAACATTCTATTATAAAGTCTATTTCTTAATTATTTAACTATTTCCCATGAATTTTTATTTTTCGATAACTTATTCAAAAATACTAATTTAAGAGATTTCTCGTATTTCACATCTCTACTTTGCTTTTATTTTTATATTTACTTTTTGTTTACGATATATTTATTATGTTTACAATTTGTTTGCTTTTCTTTTAAAACACAATTGCTACTTTGAGTAATTCACTATACCTTTCCGTACTTAAGTTACTCTGTATTTCTAATTTTATGAATTTTAGGACATAACATTTCTTCCTACCTTTTTAAAATAATTTCGTCCTCGAAACTCATTTGTTTGTTTGTATAACTTACATTATGTTATATTCTGAATATTTTATGTTCTTACATTATGTTCTATTCTGAATATTTTATTTTTTTTATACGTATTATGGTTGACTTTTCTTATTTTCTTTATTTACATTTTCCTATCTTATCTGTATATTTTTAACTTGTTTTCTTATAGTGCTCACCAAGATAATATCAATAGACTCAAAGTGGGATAAGGCGAATGCTTGAATAGTAGCCAAAGCTACAGCGCATGAATCATAATGCATAAATAATCATAGCCATGGCTATACACATGAATATCATTTCATCAGTACTGTAGTACGCATGAATATCTTGTATCATTAGCCGAGGCTCAATTTATAGCATAAAGCTACACACATGACAAGTCGAGGATATAATGCATAAATGCATGAATAATTATATCACCAGTAATGTTATACACATGAATGGCATAGTCTTGGCCGAAGCTTCACACGCAATGATAACGCATGGGCATGGTTTTGGCTGTAGCCTCACATGCAATTATAATGCCTGAATAATAATAGCCAGAATCATTCGCCGACTTTCAATCATATATCATAATACATGAACACATGAATGCATTTATCCCAATATTCAATTCAGTATGTACTATCAAAGTGAGCTATACATTTATGTTTTTCATTTGCTGTGTTTTTTGAAATTTCACTTTCTTTTTCTTTCTATTTCACTTTTCTTTCTGTATGTAATGTATACAACATATCTTTCTGTATGTGACATATGCTATATATCTCATATGATTATACTTTCTATATTATATGATATATGCTATCTGATACATTAACCCGTACGTCCATTCATTGCCAACTCTGTTTGATATCATTAACTTATAATTTATGATTTCACCGTTTTCTAGTAAATCCCATATTTCTTCCTATACGATATTCTATATTTTTTCTGTGCATAATGTAATAATTTCAAATTAATTTATAATAGGAGAAAATTGTAAATATTATAAGATAGGGTATTTACTATGTAATTTTATCTTTAGCTAGACAGTTAACATATATAATCTTTTGTACTCAATATGAAAAATTAATGAGAAGACTTTACCTTTTTCTACACCTGTTATGGTATCAGAGCAATGATAATCGTCATCTACAATCTCAATTTCTTTTTTGTGATCTGTTCATCAATTCATTGATCTACTTGTTCATAATCTGATTTCTTTACTTAATTCCTTCTTTTCATCTTGTGTATCTTCAATTTCTCATAATCTTTTCTCTGATTTTATCAATGACGTCTGACAATATTTCTCATAATAGTCCATATTATCTTCACCCCAATGAAAATCCTTCGGTAGTTCTTGTCACCAATCTTCTTAAAGACTCTAATTACCATTCTTGGTCTCGTGCTATGAAAATGGCGTTAATGTCTAAGAACAAACTTCAGTTCGTCGACGGTTCTCTTCCTAAGCCGGCGACTACTGATCCTTTGCATACTTCTTGGATATGGTGTAATACGATGGTTTTATCAAGGTTGATGAACTCTATTTCTCCGATGATAGCTTCTAGTGTCATTTGGATGGATCTTGCATCTGATGTGTGGAAAGATCTAAAAGAGCGTTTCTCACACGCTGATTCTGTTAAAGTTTCAGATCTTCAAGATGAGATTTATAATCTCAGGCAAGGTAATCTCTTTGTTTCAGATTATTTCACTCGTTTGAAGGTTCTTTGGGATGAGTTTATTAATCTAAGACCTATTCTGAATTATATATGTGGAGCTGATTGTGTTTGTAATGCTCTAATTGTGGTTCATCATTATCAAAATTCTGATTATGTTCTTCTTTTTTTTTAGAGGTCTCAATGATAATTTCAAGACAGTTAGGTCACAGATCATGTTAATTGAACCCTTGCCTCCGATTAACAGAGTTTTTGCTCTTGTAATTCAATCTAAGCGTCAATTGATTAGTGAATCTACATCTATTCCTGTTTCATTTCCTAATTTGGAGTCTGGTTTACCTACTGGCAATGAATCAAATGCTATGTTCAATGCTTCTGTTAATGCACCTCAAAGAAGTTTTAGGCCACGAGGTCAGTTTCAGTTTAGACCTAGAGGTTTCGGTTCTTACTCTTCAACATCTTCACAGCCTGGCTTACGTCCTTATGGCAACTTTGGAAATAGGCCTCAATGTACCTATTGTAATTTGTTTGGTTATACTAAAGACAAATGTTATAAAAAAAATTGGTTATCCTCCTGGTTATATTTTTTGTCCAAGATCTAACGGATGCCAACAATCAGCCATTAATCAAGCTTCACATACTGATTTGTCTAATCCTTCTAGCTATTCCACTGATACTAGTTATACTGAGCATCTTGATCATTCCTCTCAACAGCATATTTTTGGTAGTTAGCCTAATTCTGTTGATCCTTCTACTTATACTACATCCTATGAGACTCAATATATGCAACCTAGTTCTGAAGTTTCTCCTACTCAAGTCAATGACAATGTGTCTCTTACAAGGAGTCAATATAATCAACTCATGTCCTTGATTCCTCAAACTACATCTCAGTTATCAACAATTGCTACTGCTCATGCTGGTCATATCACAGATCTTACTACAGCTGATGTTGCAGGTATTTCTCTTTCTTGCTCTACTTCTCAAAAACATATTTTGCATTCTTGGATTATGGATACTGGTGCGACTGATCATGTTTCATGTTCATTAGCATATTTTAAAAACTATAAACCTATTCTTAATCATTTTGTTAAACTTCCTAATGGTGCTTTGGTTCCTGTTACTCATACTGGTGCTGTTGAGTTAAATAGTTACTTAACCTTGCATAATGTCCTGTTTGTTTCAGCTTTTAAGTTCAATCTCATCTCTGTCAGCCAATTAACTGAAAATCCTAATTATACCTTAATTTTTCATTCATTCACTTGTGTTCTCCAGGATGCCCTTACTCAGAAGACGATTGGATTAGCTAAGAAATGTGACAGGCTGTATCATTTTTCCAGTTTACATGCCTTCTTTTCCAATGTTAATTCCATTTCTTCAACTGTAAAAATAAATAATGTTTCTTTGTGGCATCTTAGGTTAGGTCATCCCTCTTCTAGTAGAATAAAACAGTTGCAAACCATTAATCCTTGTATACATATTGAATCTGATTGTACAGCTTGTGATGTATGTCATTTTGCGAAACAAAGAAAACTTTCATTTCCTTTAAGTTCTTCTACCTCTAATGCTGTTTTTGAACTTGTGCATATGGATATTTAGGGTCCAACAACCACAAATATCCATAGTCATAAATACTTTCTTACCATTGTAGATGATTTTAGTAGATTTACTTGGGTTTATTTCCTTTCTTCCAAATCTGAAGTAAGAACTATTATACCTATTTTCTATGCCTATGTTCA
>CATIWJ010320439.1:0-11828 GCA_949640765.1 Croton laevigatus
AAATTCGTTCAATTTATACAAAAAAGTTTTAATTTCATTATTTATATTTATTAATAATAAATATTAAGTAAAATAGAAATAAAATAAATAAAATTATTTAAAATTTAATTATATAAATATTTGTAAATAATATTAAAAAAAATTATAAACTTTTTAAAAATATATGCTAAAATATTAAATACCTAAAAATTAAATATATGATAAAAATATATATTATAATATTAGATTGATAGAAGAATAAGATAAATTTAAAAACATAAAAAAGCAAAATATTTTTAAAAAAAAGACCTATAAAACGGTAGTAGGCGCAGTCGACCCTGAGATATTAAGGTCAAGTAAAAATTCTTTCAACCACTATGCCACCATAACAACTTCGGCTTATCATACCATTTTAAACTTTTTATCAAGTTCAGGATGGGCGGAAGCCTACACTTGGCTTAAGGTAGGTCCGCCCTACAATAAAAATTGCAATTTTTCGACGGCATATTTTCAATGCTAGGTCTCACAATTGGACTTGCTTCTGGCCACCATATGTCGACTTTAAATGTGTCGAAAGAGTCGCTGCGTCTAAATTGTAGATGGTACCTTCTTGATCGTTGGTTGGTTGGTTGGTTGCAAGATGGAGGAGGGTGGTGGGGAGGTTGCTGATTGGTTCTGCATGTTTCCCATTTCTCCTTTATTCTGTCTCATTTTTTCCTTCTTTCAATTCTTTTAATTAAAAACAGCCTCAAAAAGTAGGAGTTTTTCAAAAAGTTCTTTTATTCTTTTTGAAAATTTTGATGGTCAGATTAAGTTAGCCAAAATTAATGGTCTTTTCAAAAGTATCCCGTTAAATTCAAGTGGGTACTAGAAAGTGCTAATATTTTGCATATACATGGCCAAAAATTACTGGATTTGGGCTTATTTTCAATATAAGTCAAGACTCCATGTGAGTTTATTTGGAACTGCGCACAATTAAATTTCGTTCATGAGCCAACTTAATAAAGAATTGAAATTTCAAAATCATTTTTTAAAATCCAAAATCATATTTATTCTACTGTAACTATTCATTAATGTTAAATTAATAATTCATATATTTAACTATTTATTTAGAATATCTTCATTTGAAGTTTTATACAAAACGAATTACTTGCGTGCTACTCAAAGATTGGCTCCATAAAACTGGTTCGAAATAAAAAAAGACAATTATTTCTTTAAATAACAATGCGGATGAACTCAAATGGGCACGAAAAGAAGATAGCTGACAAGTAGCCGGAAGGGCATTTCCGGGTATGTATTTGTTCCACGTTGAGCTACTGCTTACTTCTCCCGCCTACTAAAGCTATTTGGCCTGGCCCCACATTTGCCTTTCATTTTCTCGCTTCACTTATCTCATCAAACTCTCCACGTGTCCTCCATCAGACGGTTCTCTTCTTCTCCTAATTCTCTCTCATCTCCACATTTCTTCCTTGCTTTCAGTTCCATTAAAATGATTGCTGTTACTCCTTGCAGTTGCACAGGGAGACTCTGAATTTCATCTCTCTATTATTACTTCATCCTATCAAAGCTCTTCATGTCTGTATTATTAGGTACAGTGCACTAAGCTTCTTTTTTCTTTTCCCTTGTCGAAGGATTAATCTTGGTTTGAGAAATGGAGTTTTGGTGTAATTTCTGAAATGGGGTTTTTATTTCTGTTTTTGCCTCGGTAATCATGGTGTAGTTTTTATTGGAAATTTAGAATTGGTATTATTTATTACCCCAGCTTTTGGACCTTTTACGATGATTTTGCTTCATGGTTTGTAATTATGCTATTTGCATTCTTGTTTTATATGCTGAATGAGTATGTGTTTCCGTTTACTCTTGTTTTAATTGAGAGGTTTGTGAGCAAGTGCATGTGTGATGAAGATTGATATTTTGATTTTCCTAAAATATAGATATGGATATTCATTTTTGTTGTTGATTGATGTCTACTTCTGTTTATTCATCGCTTCCCTGAATGGAGATCATATGTGCAACTGATTTGATTGCTTGGTTGCTCTTATGAGGCACTTTGTTAGCTGTGGTTATTGTTTACCTTTATTTTTAATTTTGCTACTGTAACCTTAGGATGGCCAATAAATGATGAGTATTGGCAGATACCAACAGACTAACAGTTGGTATTTTAATTGCATTTGACTCTGCTCTTCGAGTTATTAATTTACCATGTAATTTTTCCTATTTTGATTGTATATAAATTGGTCATAATGCTATATGCTTTGATTTGGCAGTGAGTTAAATTGATAGCTGGTGGGATATCAATCAATGGGCGGAATTTGTTCAAGGAAGAGAGATCAACCAGTTACTGAGGATGGAGTCCGAGGTGTGGTCTCTGGAAGGTATGGTAAAAGTGGAAGTTCAAAATGGCTGGGAAACTCACTCACTCGACATGTTACAGTCCTCCCGCCAGGAGGCAGTTGCCCATCCTTGATGGAATTATGCATATGCAAAATACAAAAGGTTGCTGTCTTTCTTTAGCATTACTTTGTGACTTTGCCCTTCTGCTTTTCGTCTGATCTTTTACTTTCTGCATTGTAATAGGAAATTGACAATTATAGCTCCTTTTCAATTCTTCCAAGGGATATAAGTCAGCAAATCTTTAATGAATTGGTACTCTCACATCAACTTACTGATGCTTCTCTCAAAGCATTCAGAGATTGTGCTCTTCAGGTACATAATTGTGTGTCCTTTCAGATATGAAATTCTATCTGGTTAAAGTTCTCACTTGCTTTGCATTTCTTCAACAAACTATCTACGTGAAATTTTCAGGATGTTCTTTTAGCTGGATATCCTGGACTACAGGATAGTTGGATGGATGCTATCTCCTCGCAAGGATCATCTTTACTTTCTGTAGACCTTTCTGATTCTGATGTCACAGATACTGGATTGAGTCGTCTCAAAGATTGTTCAAACCTCGAAGTCATTACTTTAAACCAATGTGACCACATTTCTGAATGTGGGATAAAACATTTTAGTGGTACTGCTATATTCTTTGATTCTTGGTCATTACAATGCTACTACAACCTGTATCTTTGCTTCTTAGTTTTTTTCTGCTACTTTTTCTGAGACTTCTATTCTCAAGAGCTGTTCGGATGTAATCATCTTGATTGGAAATCATACTCTTCTAATGAAATCTCTTTGCGTGCAATATCCTTGGTGGCAATCAGGGTTGTTTTGCTGATTAATCATATTATCAGGCGCATTGAATTGTAAAATGAAGTTTAAGATAATCGCCAACTAGTTGGAAATTGGTCTTTTATCTTAATTGGAATGATGTTTAACTCTTGGAATTTAATATGTAAAAATTATTACATTGGAAATAGATTAGGTCACTCAAAATAAATGTACTTTTTTCCTATTTGGCTAAAAAGTCTGATGAATAAAGGGGGTGGTTTGATTCCAATGTATGTGCATCCATGAATAGTATATGGGATGATGCGGAGTTTCTTCTTGTCATGTTTACATTTCCTTCTGCTTTCTATAAAAGGCCTAGTTGTGAGACTATATGTTCATTTACCTGTTCATCATTTGACTGAACCTAATTTTGTATTGTAGTCGATGACCAGTATGCAATTCTTGTGTGCAAATCATGGCTTAACTGGTTATGATAGTACCACAAGCAAACTATCAGAATAACTTCTTTGTGTTGCTGAAACTGTCTTTAGGCTTCAAGTCCCACATGTTGCTCTAAATCTCAGTTTGACTTTTTTTTTGGTCTTTTAATACACAAAGACCTGGGTATATAAATTATTATGAAAACAAAAGAAAAGGAAGACACTTCATGAAAGTCTTCACGTATTTATATACTATCTTTGAACTGGAAATTTATATATGGACTGTTAAGTGTCAACTGTATGAGAAGTTGCAGTCTTTATGATGGATGCATGTTAAATCACCAATGACAGAAGTTGGCTTATGAATGTTAAAACATAGCAAAAATTTGATGATCTCTGTTTGTGTTTTTTGTAAAGTAATGGCTCTTACAAGGTTTATTTTGTCCTTTGTTGTGTTTGCATCCTTGCTCTCCACTAGAGAATTTACAGATTTTGTATTCTTCTTGTTTTAACTGATTTTCCTGTTATATCATTTAGTGTCTTTATCTTCCATTACCCACTATCTCTTGAATAATCATTCTGTTTATATAAACAGTATTTTCTGGATAACATAGATGATCATTCTGGTCCTCTAGGTCTTACCAACTTGAAATGTTTGAGTTTCAAAAAGTGCAATGCTGTAACTGCTGAAGCAATGAGTGCCTTTTCCAGTTTGGTTAACCTAGAAAAGCTGGACCTGGAAAGATGTCCGAGGATTCATGGTGGACTTGTTCATCTCAAAGGTTTGTAATGTTGTTATATCAAAGGTTAAGTTCACTTGTTGCATTTTTTGGAGTATGTTGCATCTTTGTTGCTTGCAAGTGTTATACTTCTTAGGGAGAATTGAAAAAAAAATCTTGTCTTTTGACAAAACATTGTTATTTTAAGTGTCTTTGTGCATTATTGTCTATATGCTTATGTGCTTATTTCCTGAGCCTGTTGATATCATTCAAGTGTGTACACACAACTAAATTTTTAATTGATGTTTTCTTCATCCATCTTCTCCTCTTTTAGAAACAACTGTCTTTCTAAGCCGTACTTACCTTTTACTACTGTTACCTCGAGGGAACATGCATGCTATCAAATGCTCTGTCTTTCTCTGCTTTTGTTTTCCTTTTTTTTTTTTGTTTCAATGCTAATGCTAGGGAAAGGGATGGTTATAGCTAAGCTGCTGTTGCCATCTGTTTTCCCAAAAAAAGAAAAAAGAAATTTCTGTATATAAAAGGAGGTGACTCTCATAGAGTTGTTATTGGCAGTTAGTATATTACATTTACAAATTCTGTCAAAATTTGCTTTAGGCTTTTTTTCATGCTGCTGACATTCTATGTTTCCCCTTCGTACTTTGTCATTGTCCCCAGGATTAATGAAGCTGGAGTCTCTTAATATGAGATGCTGCAAATGCATAACAAATTTAGACATGAAAGTGCTCTCAGGTAAATTTTCTTTTTACGTTTTTTTCTGCTAGATTGTTTGCATTTCCATTCACCTATGCTTTTAGTTGTGGCTTGGCGATTCTAAAGGACTAAAATTGTCTGACTGATGAAGCTACTCCATGCATTTGAGCATCTGTTATCATGTAGAGTAACTGTTTAATTATTGTCTTTAGGCTTGGGATTGTAGTACAGAGCTCTCAACTCTCATTTCTCTAATATTTCAGGCCTTACAAATCTGAAGGAGTTGCAAATTTCCAATACAAACATTACTGATGTGGGCGTTTCTTATTTGAGAGGTACTTTGTATTTTTCTATTTTTGTATCATCATATAGCAACATCATCAGCTGCTTTTCCTTCAGAAGTGGCAAAAGGTAATCTGTTCTACAAGCATTCAACCTGTACCTCGCTAAGAGTGTCTTTGACAGCTTACTGTTTTTAAACATTTTTGTGGCAAAGAAGATTTTGGAAAGTTCCAATTTTTTTTTTTGTCTTAATCCATTTGTATAAGAAGAGAGAAACAAAGGAATTTCATAGTATAACAGGGTAAAACTTAAGTATGTGCTTTCATTTTAATTTTCTTTATTTTTGGTCACATGAAAGGGACCATATATATATATATATATATATATATATATAAACTAAAGTAGAGAGAAAGTTTAGAGATTGATAAGTCTTTACTTAATATTTGATATTTTTTAGAATTTTTATTTATTTTTCTAAATTTTGACTACATAACAAAATATTTTTAATAATTAAAAAATTTTGAATTTTAATCACTCTTATAGCTATATCTATTTCAAATTTAAATATATATAAATTAATTATTTATATCTGTCTGCTATCTACAAATTTAAATTTAACATTAATCATGTTTCTATATATATATATATATAAAAGATATCATTATTATTATTAATTATTAGATTTTTAATTATATTCTACAATAAAAATTATCATAATACTTTTTGAAAATAATAATTAAATATCCATGCATGAAGTGCAGTTTTCGACTAGTTTTACAATATAAGTTACATCATATTGTAGCTCTAGTGACAACATATGTTTCTTTTTTATGCCCATTCTATGTATAGAATGATACCTTGTTTTGACTTGAATGATTGGCATATTTGCATCGGATGGTCATTCTAAGCAATATTTACTCTTACTTAGCCGTACAAGAGGCTTTTCCTTTTATGATTATGTGGTAATGCAATTATTGCTATTTTGTCCAGATATTTGTATGTTACTTCAACCCATTGGTATTTGCTAAAAGTGTGTTGCATTTTTTATTGGTTTCATAAAATTTAAATAGTATTAATTTCAAAAAATAAAATTTAAATAGTATTCAATTATCTCTTTATTCAAGAAATATGTGCTTTTTCAGAAGTGGCTTCTTCTTTATTTTTGCTTGGCAGGGTTGCAGAAGCTGATTATGTTGAATTTAGAAGGATGCAATATTACCACCTCATGCTTTGATGATATCTCTGGTTCATTCTCTCATTAGTTCTTGGCTTTTCTTGTGATCCTTGTAAAACAACATTGCTTTTGTGATTATGAATTCTTATTAGAATTAGAATCAAGTCAGTGATTTGAATAATTCGGAGCTTAACAAAGCTTATGCATAATTTTTTTAGATAAGAACTGCTCAATGAATTGTCAGATTTTGATAAAGAATCTGATACCTTGTGATATTGGATTATAGTCCATGAATAAATAGATGTTTCTTTTTGGCAGCTCTTGTGGCCCTGACATACTTGAACCTGAACAGATGTGGTTTATGTGATGATGGGTGGGATAAGTTTTCTGGTGAGTAAGATTTGTGATACCTTTGACCTGACATATTTGGATGAATGGAACATGTTACTCTTTTACGCGGTGAAGAGAAATTGACCTTGAGTTAAGAACATTAATTTTTTGCCTGCAGGACTGGAAAACTTGAAGGTGTTGAGCTTGGGATTTAATAATATAACAGATGCATGTCTGGTTCATCTAAAAGGTTCTCTCTGTCTCTCTCTTTATATATATATATATATATATATATATATATATATATTAATCGCTTTTTGCACCTATATATGCTAAAATTGATGAAAAGGATCATGTCTCATAATACTATTTCATAGTATGATTTTTCCTTGGAAATGTATAAAGGACTTGCATGCACTTTTCTACCATGTGAAATACCCAAGTTGTCACAGTTTTCTATTTGATGGCGATTACTACAAGAATGAAAAGTAGGGGTGTCAAACAGGTTAGGTCATGTCGGGTTCGTGTTCGTGTCAAGCAGGTTCGGGTTGAAAATCCCTCAACCCTAACCTGATCTGTTTAAATAAACAGGTCAGAAAGCTCAACCCTAACCTAATCTGTTTAATAAACAGGTCGACCTGATTTGTTTAAGCGCATTTTTTTTAAAGATAAACGGGTTAACGGGTCAATCTGAAACCCATTTAACCTGCTAATTTCTGCTAATTTCAGGTTGACCCTAACCCATATAACCTGATTTTAATATTAAAGCCTAATTTTATGTATTTTTTTTAAGAAAGCTAATTTTATGTACATATAAGACATAAAATAATAATAATAATAATAATAATAATTATTATTATTATTATTATTATTATAAACAGTAAACAGGTTATACAGGTCGACCTGAGGGTTGAGTTTTTCTACCTGAACTTAACCCATTTACTTTCAGGTTGAGTTCGTGTCGACCCGTTTAATTAAAGAGGTCGAAAATCTTAACCCTAACCTGCTATTAGCAGGTCGGGTTCGTATCGGGTTAACAGGTCGTGTCAGCTTTTGACACCCCTAATGAAAAGCATCTAAGTTCGATGTTTGAGGTGAAGCATATGAATTATTTTCATTTGTCCAAAGTTCAAGTTCAGCAATTTTTCATGTTACCATCTTTTTGTCATATTCTTATTTTACACCTAGAGACAATCCTTTGATATCTTTTTTTGATATTCTTATTTTGCGGCTAGAGGACAATCCTTCAGCATTTCCCTTACACAACATATAGGTACTTGCAAAATCTGGAACATGATAGTACTCTCATTTGTTAAGTTCTTAATCTGAAGTTTGTTGGACATTAGACTTTAATACATCAGCTAGTTTAAGGCAAGTTTTCGTTTTCCTTGTAGTATCTTTCTGTTGGTTTGTATTCTTTGGGGGAACAGGAAAGAGAAACAGATGGCCAAAACATTTTCCAAAGAATGTGGAGATAATAGTTGTTGCTGTTTTTTTTGTTTAAAAATGCTAAGATATAAATATCGAGCGCACATTCCTTTTCCTTCGCTCCCTAAAATCTGATCAATGTATCTCTTTTTGATCATTTCGGATGCTGTTAAAACAATATTTAAGTTGTTCATTTGTTTGCATATTAATAGAAAAACATTATGATGATCTTTTATCACAAATTTTTTTGGTTTACTTGCTTTCTAGGCTTAAGAAATTTGGAAAGCTTGAACTTGGACTCTTGTAAGATTGGTGATGGAGGACTTGCTACTTTGACAGGTATGCTATCTCGTCTTGTGCACCATTGCATGATAAGATTTAGTTTAATTAATTTAAAGCAAGTAATTAATTTAATTTGGAATCAATCAATAAATTGAGTAGTTAGTATCTACTCTTCACTTTAACTAATCTAGATGCAATTTAACTTAGAAATTTAGATTTTAACTTGGTAGTTTCTTTATTACCTATTTACGCATCAAGAACATAAATTCTTCTTTTTTATATATAAATAATTCTCAATTCAATTCTGAACACTTGTCTAGAAAATTTACAATTATATTACGTAAGAATTGGACCAATTCTAATTCACCCTACTTAGCAATAAATCAAGAACTATTACCATAAATTAATATTTTAGTCTCATATCTGTAAAAATATAGAATCATATATGAATTTGTGGTAATGAAATTAATTATCAGCAAACAAGTATTAATATCAAGTTTTGCATGAAACAAAATATGCAATTTCATATATCAAAAAATATGCATCCATCAAAGTTAAGAGTACATATTTACCCTAGCAAAGAAAAAGCAACCATATGGAAATAATCTTCTTCTTGACAATCATCCTACGAACAATTCTCCAAAAAATAGATCTAGCCTCCAAAATAGGTTCAAAATCTCCTAAAAATAATGGAAATAAATTATATATATATACATAATATTTAATTCTAATCTAATTAGAAAAGCAAAGGAGCCCAAGAATCCTGATCTTGCAGAATTCTTTACTCCTTAAGTTAGCCTTCCACGATTCTCATGGCATGTGAGAATTCTCACAGTTCTATGGAACTTTCTGCCTGCCCCTGCTTTCTAGTGCTTAGTGCTCTGAAATGCTTCAATTTTTTTTTTCCAAGAACGAATTCCACTAAAAAGCCTACAATACATCCAAAACAACTAAAATGAAAGAATCACAATAAAATATGAAAATTAAACATATATGCAATCACAACACACAATTGGCACTCTAAGCACACTAGCAACCATGTAAAACAGCAAAATAGCAATTTCTTATTTCAAACATGGAGTGTGATGGTCTTTGATGCTTGATCATCTTTTGCGTGTCCATCATAAGGAATGTATGAAGCTTTCTGACTAGATGTCTGCTGTTTCACTATCAACTGTAATTATTTTTGGCATATTTGAGTTTGATTGAGAAAAAAACCAAATTATGAAATGGATTCTCTCTCTTGTTACTGTTCTCATTTCTTTCCAATTATATATTTATCTACTTTTATTTAATTGGTGAACCTCTAGGAAGGACGCAATTTACTCTGGATTACTGTTGTTTTAAAACATGTGATTGATTTTATTTCTCTTTAGGCCTTCCACTTAAAAGTTTGGAGTTGTCGGATACTGAAGTTGGAAGCAATGGGTTCTGCCATCTTTCTGGTATATATTCTAATGCCAGTAACCATCTATTATTGCCTTGCATTACTTATTACTGAGATTTCTTTGTTGCATGCACGATTAATGCCTTAAACAAGTAGTTCTACTTGAGCATTCCATAAAGAACCATAAACCTATGAGTACAATCCAGAAATCACTATAATGCATTTGTATCAATATTGAAAAAAAAAAAAATTCCTTTTGAAGACCCAAATTCCAAATTCGAATTCTTTTTAGAATAGATAATCAATCATAGTAGGAATTTGGTACACTCCTAAGGAACTTACATGTTTCCTTGGTGAATCCGTGAATGGTATAAGGAATGGGGCTTTCAACTGCATGGGTTGCAGATTCAAGTTGTAAGTAGTCTTGTGTGTAAAAGCTTTAAATACTCTATGGTAGGTACTAGGTTTCAAATTTATCAGTCCAATTCCTTTCTTCATACGACCATGCTCAGTTATTGTTTTATTGCTGTTTTAAGTGACTTATGTGCTCTAAATATTTGAATTCCATCGGAAAGATTTGTGACCAGCTGTCACTTCCATTTGATTGGAATGGGTGAGGGACCTGTCAATGAATTGAGGGTACTCCATATACATTTGCTTTGTCTGCATCCTTCCTATAAACAAATCAAATTTCCCACCAATTACAGTTGTATGTGTTTTCCATTTTGTGCATATATTGGAATGATTGACTTGTATCTCATTCTCGTCTTTTAGGTTTAACTCTTCTGGAGAATTTAAATCTGTCATTCACCTTAGTAGGTGACATTGGTTTAAAAAAGTTGTCAGGGTTGACATCTCTTAGATCGCTCAACTTGGATGCTCGCAAGATTACAGATGATGGACTTGCAGATCTTACAAGTAAGCATTAACTGATATCTCAATATACCTCTACACATGAATGAATGCCAAGTATTTTATTATTACAACTGTCTGAGCAATTAGGTATGCTTGTGCCCTGAATGGTTTGAAGAAACAATGTAGTTATATTTAATTTATCAGTACTGTGTTTTATTTATTTGCCAGTTAAAAAAAATGTGGAAATTTTTGTTGGGGCTCATCAAATTTATGGCTTTTGGGATGTCCAGAAGGCAAATGTTAATATGTTATGGAAGCTGAAAGGATGTAGGAGTTGGGGGGATTCAGGAATATTAATTTGTTAAGAAGAGTACTACTTGTGAACATCAAGTTTATATCTCCCAGGAAAATTACAAGTTTCTTTATAAACAAAAGAAAGAAAAAAAAAATCCTCCAAATTATTTTCAAGCTGGAGTGCTAGTGAATTTTTTATCTTAAGAACCTTTATTTTTAATGGAAAATGTAAGCATTACTTTTGTTTGTGTCAGTGCCTTAACTATTAATAAATCATCCAGGCACAGACTTGGCATCTTTTATTTCTCATAAGAAGCTAATTTAAATGTGAGGCCAGTGTTTGATTATTGTATGTTTAGCCAGTCAAACATTTTCCCCATTTTAGTTATTACGAGCCCTTATTATATTGGCCTGATAATGCAGGACTGACTGGTTTGTTACATCTAGATCTTTTTGGGGCCGACATTTCTGACTCTGGAACAAATTATTTGCGATGTAAGAATGAATGCTACTGCCGCTTAAAGTTATCTTACCCCCCTTTTGTATCTACATGTGCATGATGTGCCAGAGTAGAGCAGCCAGTTTATCTTACTCCCAATTATTTTTTTCTTTTGCTTTCATGATAATCAGACTTCAAGAATCTCCAGTCCCTCGAAATATGCGGTGGAGGTTTAACTGACGTGGGGGTGAAGAATATCAAAGATCTAAACCACCTGACAGTTCTAAATCTATCGCAAAATAGTAACCTTACAGATAAAACCTTGGAGTTGATTTCCGGTAATATTTTTCTTCTC
>CATIWJ010320447.1:0-14391 GCA_949640765.1 Croton laevigatus
AAACATAAATAAACGGAGTTAAAGTAAAAGAATAATAGAAAGACGTAAAAAGAAACATTTAAGAGATTATGTAACAAAATGAGAAATTAACTAGATTGTGATTTGTTAGAAAACAGTAACGGAATCTATCTATGGGAATACAAGGGACAAGCGAGGGACGAATACGACACAATATCATGTTTGGTACTTTGCTTTTATTTACTGCATTTTTATATGTATGTGCAATTAGGTGAACATGTGATGCTTTGTTTGCAATACGGTGCTACTGTTTGACATTTGCGCGATCTGTAAATAATTAATATGTTAACTTGAACTGAGCAAAAGTAAAGTACCCACTAAGCATAACGTTTAGCAAGTTTAGTGTCTGCTAAACTTGTAGGTTATGGAAAGACGCAAAGTCAACCAGAATAGTCAAACAAAGTCAGGCTCACTAGTAACACTTAGTATGGCATATGCTACGCAACAAAAACCAGAAGTCAGAACAGGCAACAGCATAAAGAAACAAAAAAATTTCTCAGGTAATGTTCTGTATACCAGTAAACATCAGTATATAGCACTTCTTCAGGGTCTACTACAAGGCCTAGAAGGAGTGTTACAAGTATTCTCAAGATAAATTACTTTATATTCAAGTTTCGTAAGAATACTTTTAAAACCTCTCAAAACTGCTGTGGTCGTCGCGCGTCGCGAGCGCGAGGACTTCATTTCCTGTTTTGGTCGCGGTCGAGACCGTCACAGGGTGTGTGACAGTCGCGCTGAAAACAATGGGTAGTCGCGCGCTCGATGAACACAATGTATGTGACCGTCGTGTGCACAACAAATCCGCGAAATTCCCCTGTCTCCCCTCAAAGTAGTCGCGAGCGCGACAACCACACCGAGGCGTGATGGTTGTGAGTGCGACACCTGTGCGAGCAGACGGATTTTTCATACATTTTCCAATTGCATCTTTCAATCAAATTTCAAACTTCATAACTTCAAATCATGGCATTATCAACATATTTTACAGCATTTATATCAGGGGAAACTCTCAAGAAAATACATATTAACATTCAAAACTCAAAGCGAGTAAACATTTCATATTTTCAAAGAAAGACAAAAATCAACTTAAAAAGGAAATGGTTAAAACATCAAACCTTAATTGGTGAGCTTCCACTAAGCTCAAGCTATCTCCTTGCCTTTGTCTAGTGCTTTAGCTTCCAAATCTAGAAATAAAACACATATATTTTTAGTTTCTAGCAAATATAGACTCAAACCCTAATTTTCCTTTCTTAAGGTTCTATCATACTCTAAATTTCATCTACCTCTAACTAGATTATCCATTCTTACTCATTTCTTAGCGTAAGAATAGAAGTTCTAACTTGATTTTTACACAAACCCTAACTTAGCTCTTACCTCTTAACCTTCAAACTTTCTTTGAGATTCTTGACACTATTACCTTGAAGAATCTTGCCTAAATGGAGATGAATGGGCCGGTTACTTGAGATGAGAGGTAGGATGGAAGTGGTTAAGTTGTAAATGATATAATGGAAGAAAGAAAGATGTTGAGAAAGAGAGGGGAGAGTGGCGGCAAGAGAGGGAGGAAGAGAGTATGGTGGAGAGTTCTGGAATAAGATGTGTAAGGGGAGATGTTTTTGAAGGTATTTATATTTGCTTTCTTTTAGGCTCTAAATCTTGGTCTATAAGTATATGTATGGGCTCAACCCAAGCTTCACTCACCTTCCTATCTAATTTTCTTTCTTCTTTTCATTAAGGCCCACATCATCATCAATCTAGCCCAAATACAATAACATTTGCTCCATAACATATTAATTACCTCAAATCTAATCGACGCTAGCATCGCATTCCGAGATCATCCTCGACGCCTCTGAGCCTCGGGATCCAGAATTCCTATAAAAATACCATTAGCTAATGATAACTCAAGAAATAATAACTAAGGAGAGAACGAGATGTTACAACATGTATAAGGTTCACTGCTTGGTTGATAACTATATGGATAACTGTATGAATAACTACATGGATAACTTTATGGATAAAGTAGCCAAGCTGCTTATAAAAATCTCAATATAAATATCTCAACGATCTTAGTCGGAGTCTAAATATCCTTCACTTGTTTTTCTCATTTTTCAAATATACTATCAATTCATACTTTCTTAAAATAGCCAATTAAAATATATGTATGGCCAAATAAATAGTATTTTTGGACCAAATAAATAGTAAATTTTGGTTTTTGTGCAAAATTTTTCTTTGTCAAATCGCTCTGCTAAACTCATTCTACGTACCTCAAATTTCCCTAAAATGATCTGGCTTCTACATGTATGAGTTAAGAATATACATATAAAATCTTGCCCAAAATTTTAGATAAATAGTTAAGAAATTTCTTAAAATCAAAATACAAATTTTTGGCTCCTTTCTTTAATGGTTCGGCATAAATAGTACCAAAACATAAGTGGTACTATTTTATGCTTCAAAATTGTTTTTAAGGTTCTTTCATATGTGGCTTAAAAATTTATTGAGATAAATCACGAAATACGGCAATTTTTCAAACCTTATTCAAAACATGTACATATACTTTCTAAACCTTCCATTAATCAAATATTACTTTCACAAAGGCAAAGATAGCAATTCAAGAAGTAAAAATGACAAGCATGCATTCAAATCCAAGAAAAATAAAAATTCTTTTTAAAGTTAAAGTACCAAACATTATTAGCTCTTTCTTCTTTTCACTTTCCTTCTTTCTCTACTTGAATTCCTACATAATTTGCCATTACCATTCGTGCAAGAACACAATTTACTATCTTATGATTTTAAACTTACTTTAACTATTTTATACCTTTCCTAAGCTTTGTTTTCAAAAATCATTCAATTAAATCTTGATTTCTCTTATTTGGATTCAGTTTCTATTGTGAAAGAATATAATTTCCTTTCTATTCTAAAATCAACTTAAGACTAGAGATATTTAGACATTTCTACATTAACTAAAGCTTAAGTTCCATATCATGTTCTGAAACAACCAGCACGTAGGTTTGGCTAAAATGCACATAACTCCTTATGTGTATGCTATATGCACAAATGGATTTTGGGGTTTTCATGTTTTATACTTCTTAAAATTTTTTTTTCTATCTTAGTCTAAAAATTATTCGAAATTAATTCAATGCTGTTGCCTTTGCCGTTCGCATAGTATTTAACTATTCACATCAACTCTGAATACTTGGCTTACCATTCTTATAGGAAAATTTAATCATACTATCATGTCTTGCACATATATTAGAAAATGAAATGTGACATTCGAGTCCTTCCCAGGGTTTACCAATTAATACAGAAGAAAATCTCTCTCTCTCCTCTCTTTTCTTTTTCTCCCCTCCACGCTACCATTTTCAAATAATCTCTATTGCTGGGTGTCGAAACCACCAAAAATAAATTAACATATTCTAAAGATTTTGTATATAGCAGCGAGTAAGGTCGATTCCATAGAGACTGGTCAAGTTTATTTCTAAAGTGCTAGAATAGAAAAAAGAGGGATTTTGAATTGAACATAATGAATAAAATTAAAGAAAAAGGCAGCAGCAATTTAAAATTGAAAATAATGGAAAACGAATACAGCCAAAGGTAATTTGCGGTATGAAGATCACATGGATTGATCATTGACACTGGGATAACTCTTTAATTAAATATTACAGACAAGTTATAGTCAGAAAAAATGTCAAACAAACCATTCTTTCCTGATGTTTAGATTATTAAGATACAATCTAATAATAATCTCTAATTAACAAACAACCTATTATGAACCTTAGTGTAGGATCTAGTCACAGGTCTAGATACAGTAAAATTCTTTTTCGGAGCTATTTTGGAATTGAATAGACAGACTCGTCCTTGACAGAGCCCCCTCCTAAAATCTCAACTTTGAGAGAATAAATTCTGATCTCCCTTTTATTGAAATAGAACGCATCTTTTTATAGGCTTATATAATGCAGAAAATAAGGAAAGAAATCCTAACTTATAGGCTAAGCAAAAGAGAATTCATAACTATTTAGGATTCTAATTCCTAAACTATTTAGGATACTAATCTTTAAAAAATAAGACAATTAAGGAAACAAATATATTATTCTTAATTAGGATTTTCTGGTTGCAATCACTGCAGCGTCCATATCATTACTCCCCGGCTCGGCTTAAAGCTTGTCCTTAAGCTTAAACTCTGGATAAATGTCTCTGAATTGATCCAACTGTTCCCATGTGGCATTTTAAAGAAATTTCATGGTCTTCCATTTCCTCCTCGCCTAATTCACCCCCAGGATCAGGGACTTCAATCCAGAATAATCTCTTACATTTATGCCCTTGGCTATAAGACTTGTCATAATTATAACACAGTCCCTTAGCTCTCCTTTCAGCCATTTCTACTCGTGTCAATTTCTTGACAACAGGCACCGTAGAGCTCACCTTATTATTGCCCCTATTGGTTTTACCATTTGGCCCCACCATCTGCAAGCGAGCTCTTGTTAGCAGAGGTAATAGATTCGTTATTGCTGGATTTAAAGGTTGACCAACTCATGGTGGTTAAAGAAGTTAAGGTTCCTTATGAAACTTTTTGCTTTCGTTTTAGTGCTCGAGCCATATTCATGGCAACACCGAGGTTCCCTCATTGTTGTAGCTCGATGTCAATCCTGAGTTCTTCCTTCAATCCAGCTGTGAAAAGGCTTACCTATTTCCTTGGATTCAAATCTGAAGTTCTAGCTAGCAAGAATTGAAACTGGCGTTGATATTCTTCAACTGATCCAATTTGCTTGAAGTTGGTTAGCTCCCCTAAGGGGTTATTACTCATCAGAGGTCCAAACCGCACATAGCAGCTCTCTTTAAAACGCCCCCAGGTCAGGACCGTCTCCTCCTGTTCCCACTGATTATACCATAGCTGCGCCTCACCTAATAAATGGAATGCTACTAGGCCGACCTTGTCCTCTTCAGTAGTTTTTTTATTACTAAAGAATTTTTCGCATCTTTTCAGCCACCCTAAAGGATCTTCTGAGCCATTATAGGTCGAGAATTCCATCTTGGAGAATCGGGGGACCATTGATCCTCCTATCCTTGTTTTCGATCGGTCTCCCTGACTTGAATTTCCACTGCTGCCACTGGTACCACTATCCTGCCCTTCTTTGTAATCGCTATCAATCCCCTTCCCTTTTCCATGGACTGAAATTGATCGTTCTGCTATCTGTTCTTCCAATGCATGTTGATGTGTAGCTATCTGTTCCTCCATTGCACATTGACGTGTAGCCATCTGTTCCATAAAAGCTTCTAACTTGCGTGTGAGATTCGCTACATCACCTATGACTTCAAGCTCTGATACCAAGTTGTTATGAACATTAGCGTAGGATCTAGTCACAAGTTTAGATACAGCAGAATTCTTTTTTGGAGCTATTGTGGAATTGAATAGGCAGACTCGTCTTTGACAGAGCCCCTCTTAAGACCTCAACTTTGAAAGAATAAATTCTAATCTCCCTTTTATTGAAATAGAATGCAGCATTTTATAGGCTTACATAATGCAGAAAATAAGGAAAGAAATCCTAACTTATAGGCTAAGCAAAAGAGAATTCATAACTATTTAGGATTCTAATTCCTAAACTATTTAGGATACTAATCTTTAAAAATTAAGAGAACTAAGGAAACAAATATATTATTCTTAATTAGGATTTTCTAGCTGCAATCACTGTAACATCCATATCACAACCCTAAGTGCGATGAATGATTTAATTTGCCAACTGTATTAAAAACTGGAAAGACCTTATCATAACCAACAAAGACTATGAGAATTCATTTAAATTAGATCATGCATTCACTTAATATAACCCAAAAGTCTGATCACAATCAAGTTATACCAATCGCCACTTATATCAATTTGACTAAACAATTACATATTTAGCCTAGTTGATTAGCTATGTAAATTCTTTTTAAATGAACAATGGAACCTTTTTTATCAAATAACTGAAAAATACTAAGGATATATTTTGCCAATAAGCCACAGAAAAGACATAAATGCAATATAAAATTAAAGAATAAATTAAAGCATATCAAGGTCTCACAATCATGAAGAACTTCAACCTTGAATTAACCATTGACTAAAGAGAAGAGTTTAGCCTCTAATGGCTATGAAAAATGATGCTATTCTTAGAGAAGAAAAATTTAAAAAACGTAACTCTCCTGAAGGTGTGAAAGAATAACCTCAAAAAGACCTAAATTACGTTTAATTAATGATAAAATTAGGGCCCACAATAATATAACAAAATTGAGTATTAAAATGATGTTTAAACATCTTTCCTTGGCTGTTAATTGTGTCTAAAATGACTGTTGAAAATGTGGGCCAGTGGCTTAATTTATTTCAACCCGTAATTCATCCTCTGTCTATTAGCCTTGCCCAAGGCTAATTACTGGCAGCATAAAAAATGTCCAAATAGCTTCTAACTTCATGTCCAATGCTCCAAATCTCCCTTAATTATGCTACAAATACTTCTTTTTTTGCGAAATCCAATAATTCATAATCAAAATAAGAAAAACTAAATAAAATCTCACAATTAAGTATAGTAAATATCAATTAAGTACAAGATTAGAAACTAAAAACATGTTGGATTTGTAAGCTATCAACTACTGTCATTGATACGGAGCTTGGATGAAAAATCTGGGTACACTGGTTAAATCTTCTCAACCTAAGCTAAGATGGATAATCACTACCGTCATTTACCCTTTATTCCTTCCCCGGCCGACTTAACGGGTAAAACGGATGGAAAGACCCATCTGATTAATGGTATAGGATCCAAAAGCATATTTAATACAAAACTGCAGGGACTTCAAAGCATATTTTTTAAATGCAGAGACCTAAGAGCATATTATAGCAAAACATAGGGACCCCTAGGTAATTCTCTCCAAATTTAGTTCATTATAAATTTATTTCAAATGTTATATGTGAAATTGCCAGTCATTGTTGCATTGAACATTTTTTAAATTTCAAAGATATTTTTATGAATGTCATTATCGAAGATGAAAAGTGAGTTTCGGAAAAAACAAAATTCTTTCTTGTTGTCTAATGAGTTTAAATGCATACCATGTAGTTGGAAACATCAATGATTAACTAAAAACTGTTGTACTGTTGGTGATATAATTATTAATTAATCATGCATTGTACTTAAACACCTAGCACTTTATTTTATCCATTACAATTCAAGTAGTTTGTCAAAAATAAAAAAGGGGAGATTATTGTGCTTGGAAGGCTAAAATTCATTTGTTTTGAATATTTGACAAACTTACTTGAATTTATAATTTACTAATATACTTTTAAGTATTCAAGTATTGTTCCAACAAGTCTGAACTTAATCAAATCAGGATGAGTCATTTACTTGCAAAGAATTGAAGATTTGAAGGAAACATGAAGTCGTGCACGCTAAGGCATCTGTCTCGCACCCTAAAGTGTGTTAAAACATTTTAGTAGCCAAACAGAGTTTTTGTCTCACGCGTTAAGCTTGCCCAAGCTAGTCTAGTGGCAAAGTGAAAATCTGTCACGCGCGCTACCCTTAGATGTCTCTCGTGCTATGCCAAAACAGTCTAGTAGCCAAAAGGAGATTTTATCTCGTGCTACATTATCTGACTTGGCAATTGATTTTCATAACGATAATGTCTCGCATGCTAAGTGCTGGTCTTGCACGCGAAATTGTTTTGATCAACACCAACGGCTAGTTCATTAAATGTAAAGCTGAAGCCAATAGGTCATCGCTACAAATTCGTTAAGAAATATCAGTGAATGGCCACGCACGTTGACCTATGCAAATGTCAAGCCAGACTTTAGTTCAAAGGAACAATGGCTATATTTTTCAATGTGGGTATAAATACATCCATATATAGCTATTAAGAGGTTAAACAACTAGACACTAGTTGATAGCTTTTATTTCCACAGCGACCTCTCATTCTTTTCATCTTGCATTGAATCTTTGTAATCAATTCTTATGTGTGCTAGTTGAGTGAGTATTAAACTCAATATTATGTGTTGTTGTAAATTTAAAATAAGCTAGAAACCTTAAGTATAAGGTTGTAAGGTTTAAGTGTGAACCTTAAATACTAAGTTAGTGTAACACCCCTTAACCAAACTACTATTAGCCAAGTTAAGTGTATCACAACTGATGCAACTTATTATACAAAACATTACCTGAGAAATTTTTTTTTTCTTTTACGCTAATGCTCATTTTGACTTTTGATCTTTTTTTCATAGCATATGTCATACTAAGTGCTTTTGGTGAGCCTAAATCTACTTAACTGTTTTGATTTCCTTTCTGACCTTTCGCAACCTACAAGTTTAGCAAACGCTAAACTTATTAAGTATTATGCTTTGTGGGGCCTTTATACTTATTTAATATAAATTCACATACTTTTATCATATACTTATTACATATAGCAAACAATTGTAGCATATATCACAGCAACACCACTCACAATTCATATGTGTTCAGCAGATGATTTAACTGCATAGGCATGCAAGTGAATACACTTATTTACCAAGGCAATTATTTATTTACTTCACTCTACATGGTACTTAGCAGAACTCGTGGATAAGGAAAAACTAACTGAATGATAACTGACTGAATAATGGTCATAAATTCAATAATTACAATACTATTGTACTGGAATTACTGAATAAATTTCTATACCAACTGATAGCCAGGCACGCAGAATTGGATAGGCCAGGGCTATATATCAATAATAGTAGCTTAGCGCTATATCAAATGACAACTGGGGGTGGTATCGCTGAACAACTGATGTATGATGCATTATACCCTTATCGCCTGGTTCAACTCAACCAACTAGAGCTCAAACCCTTATAATTTATTTACAATACATTTATGTCATTTACAACTGGTTTAAAATTCATTCATGCCATATGTACTTCTTAATATCCAAATGGTAAACGAAGGATAAACGGATGGTAAACTATTGTTCACTATTACTCTTTCGATCCATACTTGATATTTATACTTATTTAACGTAATTCACATACTGATATCGTATATAGCTCACATAGCATACATCATAGCAGCACACATCATAACAGCACAGCAAAGCAGTTTACTTATGCACAGTACATACATTTAAATGTAATTACATAAGGATAAAGTACCAGACCTGTCATTTTTTACTTGTTTTGCTCTTCTTCTGTCCAATATTTCTCCTTGTCTCATTTATTTTTCATTGCTACATATTCTAACAAATAACTGAACAACTGGTGTATGATGCATTATACCTTATCACCTGGTTCAACTCAACCAAGTAAAGCTCAAACCCTTATAATTTATTTACAATACATTTATGTCATTTACAACTGGTTTAAAATTCATTTATGCCATATGTACTTCTTAATATCCAAATGGTAAACGAATGATAAACATATGGTAAACTATTATTTACTGTTACTCTTTCGATCCATACTTGATACTTTATACTTATTTAAAGTAATTCACATACTGATACCGTATATAGCTCACATAGCAAACAAATGCAGCATTCATCATGGCAGCACAGCAAAGCAGTTCACATATATACAGTACATACATTTAAATGTAATTAAATAAGGATAAAGTACCAAACCTGTCATTTTCAATTTTTTTTTCTCCTCTTCTGTCCTATATTTCTCTTTGTCTCATTTATTTCTCATTCCTACCTATTCTAACAAATAATTGCAAATTCTTGGTTAATTTCTCATTTTATCATTAAATAGTAAATTTCTTTAGTGCTTCTATTAGTCTAATTTGTTACTATATTCTTAGTTTCTTAATTTATTTCTATAATAAATGCTCTAGATATTTTAATTCATCTTATGCTTACTTTCACATTTTACTGAATGAATTCTCTTGACTTTTCTATTCTATGCTGTCTCCACTTATATTTACTTTATTTATTTATTAATTATTCTAAGTATCTCGCTTACGACATACTCTTTATATATTATTTGAGTCACTAACTGATTTTCACCCTTATAATTTCTATAAATTTCTTTACATCATACTTCTAGATTCTTTTACTATTTTAAGTATCTATTATAATTCTTTGGCTTATAAGATCTGGAAATTTCATTCATTTTATGCATTGATATTTATTATTTGACTTTCTTTTCTAGTTATCCCATTTTATGCTTTAACTAATTGTAACAATAATCCATGCTTAATTATGTATAATGCTTCTCTCAATTATCAATTAATTAATTTAACTACTTTTTACAAAACAACTAATACAAATCTTAATTATACCTCAATGTCCTACATTAGGTTATTAATTACTACTATTTTATTCAACATAAGTACATATAAATTTCACACACACGTAAATATGTATATAAATAAAATGATGCCTCCCTAAATTCTAATTGTATAGTTTAAATTTATTTTCACATATTGGCATGACTTATTATTTATTAATTATTTAACGCCATTCTAATGCTATTGAACTTCTAATTATATAATGTTCACAAATAATTTTTTATCATATTTTGATATTTTTAGCCAAATTAGGATGCTTTTATAATAAAATAATACCCTAACTTAATTATTTTTCTAAATAAATTCAATGTTATAATCAAACTACTCTGGAAGGGTGTAATTGAGATACTAAAATAAGTTCAGAGGCTTATCTGTAATATTTTAGGGCATTTCTGAAATACGGTGAAAATTTTAGGGGTTAAAATGAAATTATATAAAATTTAGGGCCACCCGTATAATTTTCCAGAAATTCCAAAACGCCGCCGTTTTACATATCTTAGAACGTTGCCATTTTGCGGGTGAAACGACGCCGTTTCTACTTACCGTCAAATGATGCCATTTGGGTTGTCTCCTTCGCCCGACTACTTGATAATCAGGTTCCGACCTGATCTGTTACTATTCCGGTACCTGCTTCCATTTTCGACGACAACAAATACCGAGCCGTACATCGATCTCTTCCTTTTGGCGAGCCGATTTGGTTGATGGCCTCAAAATGATAGTCTGATCACCGGACAATTTTACTATTTCGTTTAGATCCTTGACAGATTTGACAGGTTGATGGGTGACCCGACTGCAACTCCTTCTTTCAGCCACCATATGCAACGCTTCTCAACTTCTTCATGACTATTGGACCTCCAGCAGGCGATCGAAGGACTCGGCTTGTGAAAATAACGCCGGACGACGGAGGAGAAAGGTTGTTTCTCCCTCGGGTTTTCTCTCTACTTTCCTTATTTTTGATTTATTTTTAAACAGAAATTCAATTTAAATGTTTGAAATAAGTTTCCTCTTCGTTTCTGCTTCTTCTCTTCTTTTCTCGTTTCTCTCCCTTATTTTCACTGTTCACGTTCATATATATATACACAACAAACTTATTTCTTTGCACGTCCTTCATTCTTTCTTCTCTTCTTTAGTCTATGCACATATACATGTAGACTCACACTTATGTATCTTCTCAATTTTTGCTTTCTTCTACTCCTTCCATCTGTGCTATTATTATTATTATTATTATTATTATCAACTCTTCCCATTTGTGCGTGTGCGCGCGCGTGCGTGTGTGTATATATATATATATATATATATATATATATATATATATATATATATATCATTATCATTATTATTATTTTTAGCACAATTACACATTAATCCTCCAATTTGACACAATCTCTAACATTTACCTTTTACTTATATTCTATTTCGCCTACATTTAATCTGTACTTTATACATTCTTTTTTAATTACAATTTCCGCTCCTTAATAATATTGATCATTTTAAACTTCAATTATTTATCATATTTTAAATCTAAATTTTCGACTAGTTACAATCATATTCATAGCGTATATTTTATTCTAATTTTCGGCCTTTAAATTCACCTTTTCTTGCTTAGTTATTTATTTCGATTGTCGACTAATATCATCACATTTCTTTATAGTCGTTACTAAAATATTCATTAAATATTCCTGATTAAATTTTGAATTTATCACAAATTATTTTGCCTTCTCATGTATTTACAATCTATTAATTCCCTATTTGAATAACTTGTCGATAATCAATATCTAAAATTTTGTATTTACGCATTTAATTATGCTTATAAACTTTCCGAACACTTTCACATTTATTATTATATTTTAATTATCTACTGGACTTTACTTTATGAATCGCAGTTACAATTTTAACGTAATCTTTTTCTCAAATTGTCTCTTTTTTGTTAATTACTTTTATCGTTGCTAATAACAATATTTATTTACGCACTATTAATTTGAAGTTATCATTCTATCTTTTTATTACACTTTTTCACTATTTACATAATTTAGTTTACGTATTTATATTCTATTTTCTGTTGTACATTTTTCATTTTTAACCCGTTTACCATATGGGTTTTTTTCCCTGAATTTTTTTTCCATCTACAGTATATATTTCTTACACTTCTCTGTCTTGCCATTGCTTATTTGAAAATATTCATTTAAATAGATTTTCTTGTTCTTGTTTCAATTTTAATAAACAAATACCAACTCATTTATTTTCTATTTAAAAACTCATTCATAACCCATTTACAATTGTATTCCTTACTTTCACTCCTTCTAAATCATGTTTACCGGTTTATGATAAGTTTACCACACTTATAATTTGTTTATTTTTTATTTACAATATGCATACTATGTTTATAATTCGTTTATTCTTCTTTTATGATACATCTGCTTCCTTAATATTCCACAATGCACTTCCACATTTGAGTTACTATCATATTTCTAATTTTAATAATTTTGGGATGTGACCTTTAGAGGTACGATTATAAAACCTTATTATACTCTTTTTGAAGATTAGTGGAACCTAATTCTTGAGAGAATTGGAGAAGTGGACATAGGATTGAGTTGTATCCGAACCATTATAAAAATTCCCTTATCTTTCATTTTTCTTTTCATCCACCAAATTTTGCACTACAATTTTTATTCTCCAACTAATTCACCCCTTTTAGTTGTCAAATGGCTAACAAAGTTCAGACCCTTTTGATTAAAAATTAAAGTTTAAACCCCTTTGTTACATAGGCCAAAGTTTCGGGACCATAGGTGAAAATTATCTCGTGAAAACACACCAAGGGGGAAGGAAATATTTATTCAAAGTTTGTTATTATAAATTCATATTTGTTTAAACTTAATATTCATTATATTCTAGGATCCAAATTCTATTGAAAAACATTTTACAAGTGATAGCAAAGATTTGAAGGTATTATATTTTTAGAGAAATAACATAAATATTTAAATTCTTTCATTAAACTTCATATATATATATATATATATACACACCATGTCTCAAAATTGTTAGATCCACGGGCTTGCACATATATGATAGCTTATAAGTGATCAAGTGGTTGACACATCTTGTACAAAACTTTGGATTATGTTAAATCTATACCTCATTCAATTATGAATCCATTATACTTGTGATTATTAATCAATATGAGATTATATTTCCAATCCCAATAAAAATGATGTTATTACGTACCTATGAGTAGATAAAATTGATATTTATGCAAATTTGATGTTTTTGTCAATCAAACTGAATATGGAAGTGATTTTTATATACCTATCAGTATATAAAATTAAATTTTACCAAACAAATAATATATAAAATTGATATTATAAGCTATCAATATATAAATTGAGCATATAAACTTGATTTTGGTCTAACTAACATAATATAAAGTTGATATTTATATACATGTTATTATATAAATTTGTGTATATAATCATGATCATGGTCGCCGGAGTTAATATTTTTATATAGTTATATATTAGTCAGTTATAAATATATAAAATGAGTATATAAGAATATAATTGATTTTTTTTATATACTAGTCAGTATATAAATATATTTATATACATAGAATGAATATAGAAGCATATAATTGTTATGTTTATATATAAATATACAAAATGAATATGTAAGGGTAAATTAATATTTTTATATACTTATATATGGGTCAGTATATAAATATATAAAATAAGTATATAAAATTATAGTTAGTATTTATTAAAACAATTTTACTATTTACTTTTTTTTTTTTAAAACTTTCTACTATTTATTTAATCATAAACTTTCAAAAGAAATTTAATATAAAAAAAGAATTATAAAAGAAATAAAAAATTTTAATTTTAATAGTCATCTCCCGCGGCTTTCAAAGAAAAAAAAAAGAAGTCCCGCGCTCCTGGTATCAATTTATCTGTTGCTCAGCCCTCGTGTGTGCTATTCGCTCTCTCTCTCAAGCGCATCTCACACCAGTTCACCACCGCCATCCACGGCAGTCGTTGGGCCTCCTCTAGAGTTTTACCTTGCCCTCCTTTTCTTTGTCCTTGTAACTCATTTTCTAAAAGCTCCGGTAATCTCTACTTGA
>CATIWJ010320542.1:0-11069 GCA_949640765.1 Croton laevigatus
TTTAACACTTCCCCAAAATTTCAGCTTTCTTTTTCAGAAATTTTGTAATCTACTGCCCACTGAATTTCTCTTGTTTATACTATCATTTCAGATTTGGTGGAATTGGGAGTTAGCTCCTATGGTCAGCTAAGTTGTTTCTTGCTAGTATTATATATAATCTTATTATTACTTTGCTCTTATATTCTTATTATCTATAAAAACTGAGCTTTTGAGGTGGTGAATGTAGTCTCACCAGTTATGTCTTTCATTGTTGTTCTTGTTGATTATACCAACTGTAAAGTTTATTTTTCAGAATTATTATGATAACTAGTTGTAGTATAGTAGTTCCTCTTCTCAACTACAAATGATGTTATACAATATTAAACGATTAAAGTATTTATCACATCGTGTTTTATAAAATTATAAATAAAAATATCAATAAAAATATATACTAAGTCAATTTTTTTTTAAAAAATACTTATGAAAATGTTACTTCATATCATATAGGTAAAAAAAAAAATGTTATTTTTATTTATTGTTTATCTTTATTTAAGCATGTTTAAAAATCTTTTATTATTTTTACTATCTATTTCCCTAATTAACATTGTTTACAATTTGTATACATTCTATTTATATGGCTTGCTGGAGAGAGAATTCTAGTTGCTGAAAAAATCATAACGACAATTAGCGAGGGCAAGCGTTACATCATCATTGAGAAGAGAATTCTATGATGATCGCAAATATGTAATTAATTCACTTAGTTCAACCCTAACTTGCCGAAAAAATATAAATGAATGATTTGGATCTCAATTTTTTCCGCGAGCCGAGCAATAAAAAAATTCGGCTTGGTTTGTTAAGATTTCACTAAGGTTTGAGTTTGAGTACAAAATCGAGTTTAATATCATATTTGAGCTTGAGATCAACCTGTTAAATGTTAATCAAATTCGACTTCAACTCATTTCGTAAACTTGATTAGTGCGAGAGCTTGAAATAAGTTTGTTTGGAACGGTTAGAGTTTAACTTGTGCTAAGCTCCAACTAAATTCAAATTACAGTTTTATTAACCTATGGCCAGATCCAAAATTTTTGAACTCTATATAACTTGATAATTTTAAAATAACTTGTAAGTATTTTTATTTTATCCGTACGGAAACATAATGGAAAAAAAATGTAAACTTATGTAATTCGACAACATTGATCAATAACATAAAATAATTCTTTCAAATTTAGTTTTTCTTTTTATTTCTAACCCCTTCAGAGTTTTCTGTGCAGGAATTGCCGATACAAACTCGATGAACTCATATTTCTCTCCGACTCCGTCCGATCATGTCTTAGTTCATCTTCCATCAAGGTAATTTGAATTTTTGTTTTTAACATACCATTCGGAAATCAGTTAATGATTGTGGCTGTCAGGTAGAGGTTGTATTTATTGATGTTTCTAAGGGTAAGAATGAGATTAAAAGTATTAGGGATTTCGAATTCGATTCAAGAAACAAAGTAGAGAAGGAAGGAGAAAGGAAGATAGATAGGGATGTAATTTGGTTTTTGGCTTCAATTGATCACGGTTGGTTGTGTGGAGGTGGTCGGAGGTGGCAAAGGTTGAAGATGGGGCTATTTTGTATGATTACGAAATAGTTTCTGAAATTTACAAACTAACACAAGTAGTCTTGAAATTTAAATTAATTTTATTTAAAATCCACAATCTTTTAAAAGTTGTTCAATTATGGACAAAAATTTAAGCTTAGGGTGCTATTGAAAATTTTTTGGCAAAATTTAGGTTAATTCATTTTAAATTGAAATCGCAACTTCCCTGAAAATTTAGAGTGAATTATTGAATAGGCCAAATTTGTGGGCAATTACTCTTTCATTCAATATTTATTTATATCTTAAAATAATATTTATCTATATCTTATCAAATTTTATGAAGTATAAAAATGATATATCACATAAGTAAAATCAATTCAAATTACCTTTGAATTGGATCAAATAGAGCCAAATAGATTTATTGAACAACGAAAATGAGAACATATTAAAGTTTATGTCGAGCTTAAGCAAATCAGATAGGCAAATGGCCAAATATATAGTTTACCCCCTAAATTTTACTCAATAATTTGAATGGCCCCTTAATGTTTGTTGTGAACTGATTATAACCTTAAACTTTGCTAAACTATATCGTTTCTGTCCCATGCTGGCAAGTTTTCACGTGATTTCAATCGTCCAACTAAAGCTTGTGCTATGACAACGAGTCATTAAAATAATGGACAAATGCATAGTTTACTTGTTAATTCCTTTTTTTTTTATTGGCTTGAATTTTGAAAGGAGGGTATTTTTCGCATTCCAATTTTATGGATGCTAGAGCTACAAGGAATGCCTATTAGGGTTAGAGAAGCATTTTGATGGGTCGGAAGGTGTTAGAAAGGCGTGTTAGATGGAATATTCATAATGGTAGATATATTGCATGTTTTGAGGATGCATGTATCCCCATAGAGCCCCCCTTCAAGGCTGATTTCTAATCTAATAGAGTTCTTGGTTTATATTGGGTTCACCAACTTATTAATTAGAGTTCTAGGAGATGGAATGAGCTGTTGATCAAAAGCAACTTTTTGGATAGGGATGCGGAAGCAATCCTTAGCTTATCGATAGCTAACATTAATCAATTGAATTTACTTATTTGGCATTATACGAGGGATGGAAGATATTTGGTAAGATCAGGCTATAGAGAGGTGACATTCCGGACCACTAGAAAGGCGACCCAAGGATGGGCGAACTGTTGTGGTGGCGAGTCGGGAGGTGAGACGAGAAGAGATACTGAACCGATTCTGCACACAAGAAGGGAAAAGATCGGGCAAGGCCCTCAGGTGGCCACTCCGATGCTAAAGTCAGAATTTGATTAGCTCAAAGGGGAATAATCAGAAAAAGGCAGTAAATATGATACCAGGCACAGAAATCGAGGTTTGGTATTTACAGCAAAGAGTCCTCTGACATTTGTCATAGTACGGGTCGACAACTCCTGACATTCCCGTAGTACTTTCAGTGGTCTTGTCGGCGTATGGTTCTGCAATGGCTCTGACATGCCAGTCTCAAGGCGGCTCTGACGTTTTCAAGACCGATGTCTAGGACGAAGGTCCCATGGTGTCAGTTAAGCCAATGTGGTGACGTTGCCTTCGGACATCGGACTATCGTCCGACGTCCGAACTCTTATTCGACCGAGGCGACCCGCTATCTTGAACCGAACCTGCTGGGTGTGGGGCTCGACCGACCTATTTAGTTTATTTAGAGGAACGGTGTTATCAAGAGGCATTAAAAGTTGTGTATACTGAGGATATGTTTTTATATAGATAGCCAATGGAGTTGGATTTTCCTTGTAGTGGGATTTGGAAGCTTAATATTCCGAGAAAATTGCAAGTATTTGTTTGGCTTTTTTGAAGAAAGGGTAGCTATTGGTACTTATTTGTGTAGGCGTCTCTCAAATACATCAAATCTTTGTGTTTTTTATAGAGAAATTGAAGATCAAAGACTTCTCTTTTTCCTTTGTCCTTTTTCTAGATCGGTCTAGCTATCATCTCCTTTAGGTTTTCATTCGGATGGTGTTCTTGGTACGAATCCTTTAGAGTTATGGTGTTCTTTGATTGAGGCGTTGAGGAGATTGAATCTTGATTCTTTTATGATAGGTTTAGTTGTTCGCTTATTGTGGCAAATTTGGAAGAGTAGGAATTCAAAATTTTTTAATAATCAAAATGAGGATGTGCATCAAATAGTTTAATACATCATATGCTTACTGGTTGGTGATAGAGTTTCTAGGAGAAGAAGAGAACTACTAGTATTGTTGAATCCTTGTGCAAATGGTAGCCACCTTCTTTCTTATTGTTAAGAGTTAATGTTGATGCGGCTGTGAATTCTAGGAAGACGATTGGCGCTATTATTGTGTTGGCTAGGAATTAGAAGGTAGAGATAATGGTAGGAGAGTCAAGCTATTTCCTTACCTTTTAAATCCTGTTATTTTGGAGGCTTTAGCCGTTAAAATGGCAGCTAATCTTTGTTTGTGTGGAAAAGAATTGGTGTTGGTAAATTGTTGAAATGGATTCAAAGAGCTTTTCAACATGAAATTCGGATTGATTATCAAAAGTAGATGATATTATTCAAGATATTTCAGTTACATTTAAGGAAAATATAGGTATTAGTTGTAATAATATACCTCGTTCTTGTAATCTGTCGACTCATTATTTAGCTAAAGCAGCTGCCTTGAATTTTAGTTTTATTAATTTTTGAATCAAGCTCTTCAGTTTTGCTTGATTTGTTATAAACTTTTTTCTTAAATATAAATAGTAATATCTATCTTTGATAAAAAAAAAAATTAATAATAATTATACTAAAAAAATCAAATGGATCTCCTAAAGTTTGTTTAGAACCAATTACGATCTTGAATTTTACTAAACCGTTTGATTTATATCCCTCGTCCTTGGAATAAATTATTATTGTAATTAATTGTGGATGTAGAGGTGTTCATTCATTAAAACGTGAAAATTTTTTCAAAAATCTTCACCAAATAAATAAAAATAATTTTTTTTGAACGATTTAACGAATTAAATAATTCTTATGGATTCTTCAATTAACCAAATTTAACGAATAATCTTCTTATTTAACGAATTTAACGGAATCGAATAGTTAAATTTAACCAAATATACAGTAAATATACTATTTTTCTAATTACAATATAACAGAATTTAACCAAACATAGAATAAATATACTGTTTTTTCAATTATTAGTACAATACACCTATTTTATTTAAATCCACATTAAATAATATAATAAATTTAAAATTACATAACAATAAACATAACAACAATATTTTACATAACAAAAAACATAATAATAACAATAATAAAATGTTCAATAGGTAATGAGGAAAATAACAATTGCATGTTTAGCAACTTTAAGGGCATAAAGAAAGCCTGCAACTTCACTTTCAATTGCATCTCTTTAAAATTCTAGGTTTAATTTGTTTTTAAATGTTTAATTTGTTAAATGGAGAAAATTTTTCTTCTAATGTAAAATTTACAATTTAACGAATTAAACGAAATTTCTTATGATTTAACAAATAACAAAATTTTTTAACGTTACAAATTTAACAAATTTCACGATTTAATGATTTCATTTAAACACGAAGGTTAATTATTTTAAAATTCAAATTATAAAATGTATTCATATTATTATTATTATTATTATTATTATTATTATTATTATTATTGGAATAAGTCTCGAACCCGGGACTTTAGTCTTAGAAAAAAAAAAGAGAAGTGTGAAGGAAATGGTTCCAAAAATAAAAAAAATTAAAAAAGAGTCTCATTTATAAAAAAAAAGATAACTTATTTGAAAAATGGACGCTTGATAAATTAATTTTACAAAACTAACTACATAACTCATTAAGATTCAAAAACAATCACACTATTATCAAAGAGAATGTATTACACTCTCTATTCTATAAATACTTTAAAATTAATATTAATTAACACTACATATTAAATAATTAAAAAATTCAATAAATAAATTTTAAAAACACATTTCAATTACAAAATTAATTTATTATATTAATGTAATTTTTTCAATAATAAAATTTAAAAACATTTAAATTATTATTATTATTATTATTATATACATATATATATAATTTTAATAAAATAAATTTTGAAAAATTTTAAATTTCAATTTCAATCTCCCTAAATTTTAAAAACCAACCTAAAAAAAAAACTTCTTACTAACTAAAATATGCAAAAATAAGAATTTTGAAATAACTCAACGGCTGTTCAATACATATTTAACAATCTACGAGTTTTAAAAACCAATCTAAAATAACCAAGAAATGACTCTTACTGACTAAAATATGCAAAATCAAGAATTCCGAAATAATTCAACTTCCATTCAACAATTGCTCAATACATATTTTAATAAACGGCTCAAATCTAACAATTCCCTTGCTACTTTTGAATCAGCTAACAATTCCCTTAATGCTCTAATATAGGATGCCAAACCTTCAAGATAGCTTGAATTGAGGCGATTCACCTACATAGAATATGATAATGCCATTAAAGCTGTAACATCCCATATATTCATTAGTTGGTATTTCTGGAGTTGTCACTAACTAATAATGTTTTGTAGGAGTTCCGGGGTCCAAGACGTAAGAATATCGGAGACGACCTTGGAGTTTGTGCTAAGCGTCGGTTGAATTTGAGGTAAATTTTATATTGTTGGATTAATAGTATTAGACTTGGATTAGATGTAGTTGGGTTAGATTTAGAGCTTGGGCTTTTTAGAAACAAATGGGAAATAAAAGAGAAAATTTGGGCCAAGTACACACAACCCAAACACTAATCTTGAGCCCAAGAAGAGATAGGATATATATATATATATATATATATATATATACATACTTCAAAATGTCTCCCCATTTCCACAAAACTCTAGAATTCTCTTCTTTTTTTTCCTCTCTTCCCATGCCATCTCCCCTCAATTCTCCCTTCATTGTGTCTCCAAACCCCAACCCTAAACTCTAACATCTTCATCCTTCCCACTTGTCACCAAACCCTACTCGGCCTCTCCTTACTAAAACTAAGGGAGTTCTCTAAGGGTTAATCGTAAGAAACCACAAGGAAGAAGATAGATATAGAGGTAAGAGTAAATGATTAGGGTTTGTGAAATAAGTTAGATTACTTGAAGCTATGTCAAGGAATGGTTAGGGGATGCATAAGTCAAGTTAGGATTAGCTAAGATTTTTACATATAATAGAAATCGTAAGCTAGAAACTAGGGTTTTCTCTTGGTTCCTTAAATGTAAACTAAAAGTTATGAAATTTTTATAGGAGAATTGGAAACCAAAGCTAAAGACAAAGGGAAAGAAGTAGCTTGAGCTTAGTGGAGGCTCATCAATAGAGGTTTGATGCTTTAACCAAATCCTTATTTAAAATTCCTATGGTTTTTCTTGAAATTTGTATATTTGTGTTGGTTTTATTATGGATTTGAATAATGCTATGATTCCCTTGATTTTACTAATGAAATAAGTCCTATTAAATGTATTTGTTGTGATCTATGTGTTGGAATTTAAGTATTTGAGTTGGTTTGAAAGTTGGACTTGAAAATGCAGAAAAACCCGTCTGCTCGCACAGGTGTCACGCTCGCGACCATCACGCCTCGGTGTGGTTGTAGCGCTCGCGACTACTTTGTGGAGAGACAGAGGGATTTTGAGGGTTCGTCATGCACGCGACGATCACATACCATGTGTTCATCGTGCGTGCGACTGGCCATTGTTTTAAGCGTGACAGCGATTGTCACACACCCTGTGACAATCTCGACCACGACGATAACAAGAAATGAAGGCCTTGCGTGTGCGACTTAGGTAGCGCGCGACGGTCACAACAGTTTTGAAAGGTTTGTAATATTTTCATGAAACTTGAATGAAAAGAGATTTTGAACTTGGGATATTTAAATTGATCGGTTAATGATGCAAATGAGTATGACAATTGGAGGAATGTTGATGATATATGAAACTTGAGAATGAAATGGTATATGTACATGGTTATGATTGCTCACTTGATTTAAATGCTTATGTGGCTCACTTTAGAACGCTAGTGATAAGAATACGATGCATCGTATGGTTAAACCGCGGAAATGATATGATATTGATACGAATATGATATATGTGCACCATATTGGCGTTATAGTCTATAAATGGCTATACGGAATACGTGTTGCCTATGGAAAGGAATGAAAATATGTATAACCTATGGTATTGACATATTAGTCTATAAATGGCTATACGGAATATGCATAGGGCCCCGATTCTTATCGTCGAGTTCTTTCGAGTGTCACTAGAGCAAATATTTGACTTGAATGATTGTTTGAATAAAATCAAATTGTATTTTACTGTTTTTCATTACAAATGTTTATTGTGTTCATTTAAACATTTTCGAATGAGTTTATATAAATGTTTTATTACTACTTCGGTTAAAGCATCCACTGAGCAATAGTTTTGCTCAGTGAGTTTACCTGTCTAAACTCGTAGGTTGAAGAAAGTAGCTGAGTAGATAGTATTTTATCGCAGTCGGTTGATCAGCACATAAGACTTATTCTTTTGGGTATAGTTTTTGGTTATTTTGAGTATTTTAGTCCTGCATGTACATGAATTATTTAAGATTGATACTGGTTATGTAATCATACTCTTTTGAATATTGGAATATTTGTATTTATGTAATCCGTATGTATTAGTGGAAACTAGTTATGTATAATGCTGATGAGTTATTTTATGAATGACTATTAAAAGTAGGTTTACCGACTCGCAAACCAAGAATAGTAATGCTCATTCTAGACTCATTCGTGGGTTTAGATTGAGAGTTACACGTGTAAACCTCTTATAAGTCTACTTCGGTAAGCTAATAAGGGGTGTTACAAAAGCAACTGGATAATCTAAATACACTTCAAAAAATAATTCAACTTCAATCCAACAGCTGTTCAACACATATTCATCAAGGTACGACTTCTAAAAATGAACCTAGAACAGTAGAAAAGACTCATACTAACTAAAATATGCAAAAATAAGAATTTTAAAACAATTCAACTTTGATTTAACAATTGTTCAACACACATTCAACATTGATTCAACTTCAATTCGACAGTTGTTCAACACATATTCAATAATCTACGAGTCCTAAAAACCAACCAACAACAGCAGAAAAAACTCTTACTAACTAAAATATGCAAAAATAAAATTTCAAAACAATTCAACTTTGATTGAACATCGATCCAACTGCTATTCAACACATATTCAACAAGCTACGAGTTCTAAAAATGAACCTAAAACAACAAAAAAGACTTTTACTAATTAAAATATACAAAAACAAGGATTTTGAAAATAATTCAACTTCAATTCAACAATTGTTCAACACACATTCAACATTGATTCAACTTCGATTTAACAGTTGCTTAACACATATTCAACAACCTACAAGTTTTAAAAACCAACAAAAAAATAGCAGAAAAGACTGTTACTAACTAAAATATGCAAAAATAAGAATTTTAAAACAATTCAACATTGATTCAACTTTGATCCAATAACTGTTCAACATATATTCAACAAGCTATGAGTTCTAAAAATCAACCTAAAATAATAGAAAAGAGTTTTACAAACTAAAATATGAAAAAACAAGAATTTCAATATAATTCAACTTCGATTCAATAATTGTTCAAAACACATTCAACATTGATTCAACAGCTATTCAATACATATTCAATAATCTACAAGTTAACAAACTTAAAATAGCAGAAAAGACTCTTACTAATCAAAATATGCAAAAATAAGAATTTTGAAACAATTTAACTTCGATTCAATAATTGTTCAACACACATTCAATGTTGATTCAACTTCGATTCAATAGTTCTTCAACACATATTCAACAACCTACGAGTTCTAAAAACAAACCTAAAATAGTAGAAAAAAACTCTCACTAACTAAAATATGCAAAAACAAGAATTTCAAAATAATTCAATTTTGATTCAACAATTTTTCAACACACATTTAACATTGATTTAACTTTGATTCAACAGTTATTCAACACATATTCAACAACCTACGAGTCCTAAAAACCAACCAATAACAGTAGAAAAGACTCTTACTAACTAAAATATGCAAAAATAAGAGTTTCAAAACAATTCAACTTTGATTAAACAATTGATCCAACATCTGTTCAACACATATTCAACAACCTACGAGTTCTAAAAATGAACCTAAAACAACAGAGAAGATTCTTACTAACTAATAAGGATTTTGAAATAATTCAAATTTGATTCAATAATTGTTCAGCACACATTTAACATTAATTCAACAGTTGTTTAACACATATTCAATAACCTATGAGTTTTAAAAGCCAACCAACAATAGCAGAAAAGGATCTTACTCACTAAAATATACAAACACAAAAATTTCAAAACAATTCAATATTGATTCAACTATGATTTAAATAATAAAACTATATATATATATATATATATCTCCCTTTATTAAAAAAGGTAATAAATATTCTAATAAGACTAATAAAATTTTGAAAGGTAAAACTGGGTGGTTCTAAACTTCTTAAAAAAAAAAAAAGACATGAATTGCTTGAAGATATCATCAAATGTTTTTTGTCTCTCAAAAAAATGTTTTGCCAAACTTGTGGCCTATAAAAATTAGGATTACTATGATTTATATTTTCTGAGTCATAAACAACAACAATATATTTTGTCTAGAAAAAATAAAAAATTACTACTATAATTTTTTGTTCTTGGTGATAAGTGGTGGGACCATAATATATTATTTAATTAAAAACCGAGAAAGTAACAAAAGAGGGAGGCACCGGCTATTAGGCGTGTTCAAATCAGATAATTCGATCCGATCCGAAATTTCGGATATCCGAAAAATTGGGTTGGGGAAAATATCGATTCGAAAAAATTGGATATCCGATTTTAATTATTTTTTATTACTTTTTTTAAATTAAAAATCGGATATCCGATCTGAATTATCCGAAATTTTTCATTTTTTATTATTTTTTAATTAAAAATCGGATCGGATCGGATATCCGAAGATAAAAAATTACCGATCCGAAACTCTAAAAATCGGATTGCATATCCTCTTTTTCGAATTGGATCAGGCAGATCGGATCAGTCGAATCGAGGATCGGATCAGTCGGATTGGATTATTTTAAACAGCCCTACCAGCTATACTAAATAACAAAGCAAAACATGAGCTGTCACCGCGCGTGGAACATTTCGCTGGCCAGGGGTAGAAAATGAAATAAATAATTAATGATTCTATTTTTACCATTTTATTTAGTCACGGTTCCGTTTTTACGGAAGGAAAATAAACAGAACCCGATATTATGTATATCTAAAAAAAAATATCTTACCGCTAGGCTAATTCTTTGGAATTCATATTACGATTATTTTTCTCACAATTAAAAACATCTTCTATTTATTTCTTCAGACAATCACGTATTCATTGGATTGCACAAATTGGATATTTGGTGACTTTCTATTATCTACAGCAAAACCTCATCATTGTCAGTT
>CATIWJ010320612.1:0-10626 GCA_949640765.1 Croton laevigatus
GGGTACGGCCCAAATGATAAATTTTATGAATATTATCGGTGTGCCTTCGGGGCTCGACTGATAACCGGCGTGCCATTGGATCACGACCGAACCTAAAGCTCTTGGACTTATCATAGGAAGCCCAACAGACCAGTAGAGTAAAAATGAGATTAATGATTTGCTCTGATTGATAGTTGTTTAATGAAATGAATTTTATTAAATGTTTTTCCCTGTGACTATAAGTATGATACATATGATTTTGCGAAATGAATTTGTGATTGATTTTGAGAAATGTTATATATATATATATTGTACCCACTGAGCATGGAGTTGCTCAGTGAGTTATTTTTGTAACTCGCAGGTCCGCAGATAGAAGAAAATGAATAGCAGCACATTGCTGGTCCGCTCTTAAAAGTCGAGCACTGGTATAACTTCCAGTTTTGTTTAGTTTGGCATGTACTGGTTATTGGAAATTATTTGTTATGAGTAATTATTGTAAAATAGTCGGTATCTGTAAAATGATAAAGGAATTTATGATGTAATAGCTAAAATAAAAAAAAAAAATTCTGTAAGCAGTAATGGAAGTTACAGTTACGTAACGCTTCAGTCTAGCTTATTAGTAAGTTGGATCTGAGGTGTTACATCATTATTCAATCAAAAGATGGTACTAATGTTACAATTACAGATGTATTTTATGTGCCTAATCTTTTTTGGAATTTGTTAAGTATGGGACAACTTTCAGAAAAAAAGGCACAAAATTCATATCAAAAATAGAATTTGTGAGATAATGGGGAAAAACAATAAAATTGTTACAAAGGTAAGGATAACAAAGAATCGCATGTTTCCTTTGTCCCTTCAAACGATATCTTTGATGAATTCACAGGTAATGGTCAAAGATAGCAATTGGTTATGGCATCTTTGATTTGGTCATTTGAATTTCAATGGTTTAAAGTTATTAGCATAGAAACATATAGTGACTGGTCTACCTCTAATTGATGCACCCACCAGTACCCGTGAAGGTTGTATTCTTGGAAAACATCATCGGTACTCCTTCCCAGCATGAAAATCAAGACCTGCCAAGCAACTATTAGAGTTTGTACATACAGACATATGTGGACTTGTCGAAGTAGAATCATTCGGGCATAAAAGGTATTTTCTACTTTTTTGTGGATGATTTCTCCAGGAATATTTGGGTTTATTTTTTTAAAGAAAAATCATAAGCTTTTAACAAGTTCAAAGAATTTAAGGCGTTTGTTGAGAAACAAAGTGGATTTTCCTTGAAAACTCTTAAATCAGACAGAGGATGAGAATTCACTTTAAATGAATTCAATGACTACTGCAAGAAAGAAGGAATCCAGCACCAACTGACAGCCAGCTATACACTTCAGCAAAATGGTATAGCAGAAAAAAAAATAGAACAATATTTAAGATGGCCAGAAGTATATTAAAAGCTAAACAATTGCTAATGCCTTTCTGGGCGGAGCCTATCGCTTCTGCTGTTTACTTATTGAATAGGTGTCCAACGAATAGTATTTATGGAAAGATCCCAGAAAAAGCATGGAGTGGCCATAAACCGAATGTGTCTCACCTACGAGTATTTGGATGTATTGCATACACTCACATACCGGATGAAAGGAGAAAGAAACTAGATGATAAAAGCAAAAAATATATCTTTATTAGCTATAGTGATGTGACAAATGGTTATAAGTTATATAACCCAGACATAGCAGAAGTGATCATAAGCCGAGATGTTCAGTTTGTTGAAGACGAAACATGGCAATGGAATCAAAATAATGAGACAGCATCAAATATCATTATTAATGAAGTATCAACAACTGAGTCATATTCAGGTAGCCAATTACCAAGAAGAAGTCCATCATCATAAGTTGAAACTTCTACCACAATAGCAGATCCAAGGCTTCAGGATGCCCTCAAAAAACTCGTGTTATGCCAGCACGATTACAAGATTATCTGGTGACTAGAGATGATGATAATGATGAAATGATAGATGAATCTCTTATAAATTTTTGTTTATTTGCATATTGTGATCCAATTTCATTTAAAGATACTGCAGTAGATGAAAAAAGGATCTAAGCCATGAACGAGGAGATCTGTTCAATTAAGAAGAATGAAACATGGATGCTAACATCTTTGCCATCAGGAAAGAAGCCCATTGGAGTTAAATGGGTGTAGAAGAAAAAGTATAAACCTGATGGACAAGTCAATCATTACAAGGTGAGATTAGTGGTCAAGGGCTACAAGCAAAAGCCAGGAATTGACTACTTTGAGGTATTTGCCCCAGTATCAAGAATGGATACAGTTCGAATGATCTTATCACTTGTAGCATAAAATAAATGGAAGATGCATCATATGGATGTAAAATCAGCATTTTTAAATAGCATATTACAAAAAGAAGTTTATATTGAACAACCGTCCGGTTTCATAAAGAAAGAAAATGAGGACAAAGTCTTTCACCTTAAGAAAACTGTATATGGCTTAAAATAAGTACCACGTGCTTGGTATTCCCAGATCGATACATATTTTCTGCAGAATGGATTTCAAAAATGTTCTCATGAACATACATTATATATCAAGTCAAAATCCAATGGCGACCTATTAATATTATACTGATATGTTGATTATTTGATATTCACAGGAAATATTGAAGTAATGTTTGCTAAATTCAAGGAGACCATGGCTCAAAATTTTGAAATGATCGATATGGGATTAATATCTTATTTTTTAGGCATTAAAGTAAAGCAGACGAATAATGACATTTATTTCATAAAAGAAATATGTCACTGATATTCTACAAAAATTTCAAATGAATACAGCTACTCGAATCCGAACTCCAATTGCAGAACTTATGGAAATAAAGAAAGAAGACAGTGGAGAACAGTTGAATTTGACTTATTTTAAGAGTATAGTTGGCAGCCTATGTTATTTGACATCCACTAGACCTAACATTGTTTATGGATTTGGGTTGATTGATCGGTTTATAGAGAAACCATACCAGTCACACTTACAAGCAGTTAAGAGAATCTTACGTTATCTCAATGGTATAAGAAATCATGGAATTCTTTATAGTAATTCTAATAATTTCAATTTGGTTGGATAGATAGACAGTGATTTGGCAGGTAATATTTAAACTTGTAAAAGCACATGGGGATATGTCTTTTACTTAGAAAATGGAATCATTTCTTGGTATTCTAAAAAACAACAAGTGGTAGCTTTCTCAAATGCAGAAGCAGAGTATATTGCAACAACATCAGCAGCATGTCTAACAGTTTAGCTACGCAATATATTAAAGGACTTAAAGCATGATCAGATAAGTCCGACAACAATTCACTGTGGCAACAAGTCAGCAATTACACTGGCAAAAAATCCTGTATTTCTTGGAAGAAGCAAACATATTGATATTCGATTTCACTACATCAGAGAGCTTGTCAAAGATGAAGAAATTGGGCTTCAGTTTTGCAAGTTGGAAAAGCAGGTTACAGATATTATGACAAAACCTTTAAAAACTGATCTATTCGAAAATTTTAGGACTATGCTTGGAATCACTAATTATGAATTAAAAATTCAAGTTTGAGGAGGTGTGTTAAATAATAAACTTGAAAAAAATAATAATAAAAGTTTATATTTAGAAAATAGTTTTATAAAATATAAAAAACGAATGCTTTTAATTTATTTTTATATTTAGATTTTATTATTTTTAATTTTTAGAAAAATTATATAAAGGAGATTTGTAATGCAATTAATGTGTATAGAAAAGTAAAATAGAAAAGTTTAAGAAATATTTTTAAACACATTTTTCTTCTCCTCTTATATTATTATTATTATTATTATTATTATTATTATTATTATTTTATTCATTTAAGTGTTTGGAATTTGCAAATTCCAACTCCTACAGTAACTCTCAACGTATCAATGACTTTAAGAAAATCAGGTTTCAATTTAATGGCTTTTCTTATTATGATTTCTCCTAAAATCTTTCTTTCATCTCCAATTATTGTATACAACCCCTTTAACATAAAATATTTAGATTCAGACTTTGCTTTAACAATTGAAAAATGAAGTCAAAAATTGAATATTCTCTAAGAAATTAAATATCATACGAATTTTAGACAAAAAATAGTGCATGGTTCTTTCTTCTAAAATTTATTCAGATGTTTCTATTTGATTAGTCATTTTCTGCTTTAGTGCTTGCGGCGGTGGTGTTCTTTTTAAGGGTATAATTAGTGTGTATAAATGATAGATGGGTTGAAGATTGAAAAAGACCATAATTTTGATACAGACCTATTTCTCAACCTAATTGCTCCTAGATTAACAATGCTAAGACATCTCTACTTACCAACACCTTTAAGATGCATGACATGTCTACTCACTAACTAACCAAAATGCATGACATCTCTACTCACCAACTAATCAAAAAACAAAATGTATGACATAATAATCTCCAAAAGCTTTTATTCAATAAATATATAGACCCTGCAACTCACACTATTCTTTCTCGCTTGCTCCCTCTTTATTTCGCTCTTATAATTCTTTCTCATTTCCTTCCTCCTCATTCCAATGGAAGGGGTAATAGTATTTTTTTCTTATTTTAATTTTCACATTTTCTGTTGATGCTGAAAAATAATAGCTTCTAGCTAACCTATTTCCTTAATTTTCGGTTAACTATAAGTGCGATCAAATGATGAAATCTACTATTGCTTGTTTTGATTACATACGAGCAAGTCTTAACCAAAATTACAATGGTGACAATACCTACATGGCTAATGTGCAATCCCTATAGGATGGTTTAGCTGTTAAATTCACGATTAGCCAACCGTTAGTATTTCAGCTAGCTCTACTCGATACTGGCAGTATATCAGTCCAAATAACTTCATTGGATGCTCACGAACTTTCGTTCTCATCATCCTAGGAACCTTCAGTAACTTCAACATTAAGCTCTGAGTACCTCTTCCTTACTGAAAAAATTAGATTATCTGTAACACCCCATAACTCAACTATTTCTAGCCGAACCAAGTTGTGCCACTTTACATATGAACATGGTATACAGTTCATACTTTTCTATTACAAGTTATGAGTACATTTTTTTTCTTTTCTTCTAGCTTGCTTATGTTGACTTTGACTTCACAGTATATGCCAATCTACGTTCTTGTTCTGGTGGTACTCCATTGTTCCAACTTTTATATTTCTTATGGAGACCTACAAGTTTAGAATAAACCAAATTTGCTGAGCAATTACGCTTAGTGGATACTTTAACTAATAAAAAAACATAAATAATTTTAAATGCACATGCATAATTTTGAACAATATCAAAATATTGTAAATCACTTAATAAAATAAATTGCTTTATTTAAATTCTTACTTGATTAGCTCTACTAAGTATTTAGGTGAACATAGGGATAAAGTTACTATCCGTATTTCCGTATGGCATGGTATTTTCCACGCATAATCCGAATTCTGTATTTCAATTCAAACGGCCGTATTCAAAATTCAATATCCGTATCAAAATTTATTCCGTATAAAATTTATTATGTATCAAGATTCAATCTATTTTTGCAGTACTGCTTAGTATATGATGCATCATACCCTTATCTCACTAGTTCAACTTATCCTAAGTAGAGCGATAAAATATTTTCTGGATATGTGTGGAATCAATAAAATTTGTTGAATACTGAATTTATGATAACAAATACCATCACAATATCCATCTCATAAATTAAACAATTATTTATCAAAATATCTTTATCATAAATACATTCATAGTAAATTTTTAACTCATTTTTATCAAAAATATACTTATTCCAAATATAGTGTATTTTTATCAAAAATATATTTATCTTAGATAAATACGGTATTTTTATCAACATATTCATAATAAATAATTAACAAAAATCTTATTCTTCATTACCATATTTATTTCAAACATTATTATTTTCAAATCCATAGCTAATTTTAAAATAAAACATTTTTACAAAATAAATCTTTACTTTTAAATCTTATCCATAAAATTATTTTCTAGTTATTTTAGGTATTTTATTTTTTCCATAATAACTTAGATATCTTTTAAAATATTTGATCTTAATTATAATTATTACTTTTAGTAAAACTTTGTAAATAACTTAACTTTAATAAAAATATTTAAATAACAATATTTTATTTAAAACCCAATTTATATATACGTATATACTTATATTTACTTTAAAAATAACTATCTTTTAAAAATATTTCTTTTAATGGAATATTAATAAGTTATTAGTTCTTCAAAATATTTATTTCTAGTATTTAACATAACTTAATTTAAATTTTAACTTTAGTATAATACTTTATATTAAAATAAATAAGTAATTTGAATTAAACTTGTAATATAAATAAATTATAATTAAATATCAACTATTTAAAGGAATTAAAATAAATAAGCAATAATAAAAATTAAAGTAAATTGAATACCCCACAAAATACATAGGCATTTAGAAAAGTAATTAAATTAAAGACTTAATATGTAAATTAAGTAAGTAAATAATTGAATAAATAAAGTAAATAAATAAATAAGTAATTAAATAAATAAATTAAACAATCCCCCACAATTTAAGTGGGTTTTTAATATTCGAATAATAATAATAAAAGTAATAAACTCCATTATTAAGATGAGTATTTAATATTTAATATTATTAAAATAATAATAATAGTAAATAAAACTCCCACAATTCTAGTGGGTACTTAATATTGAATTAGTGTTAATAAAATTAATAAAACCCCACAATTTAATGGGTACTTGTTAGTGTTATGAAATAATAAAATTAGTAAAACTCTCAATTAAAAATGAGTATTTAATAAAATAATAATAATAAATACATAATCAATATTTTCATCCTATCTAAGTAAGTGGTACCGATTAAACTTAATTTAATAACTTTAAATAAACTAAATGCAAAATATAAATCATGCAGTAAAATATAATTTAAGAGCTTTTCAAAAGTTAAAGTATTAAACTTTTGGTCTCCACAAGTATCGGGTCTTTGTTTTTTTTATTCTTGGACTGTACTTTGTCCTATAATTGTCCATTAATTAAGGTCATAAGGTATTGTCCATTTAATTGTCCATATGTTTATTTTTTTATTTGGGTCTCTTTAGTTGTCTTTAATTTTAATTGTCCAAATGTCCAAATAAATATTTATCAAGTGTTAGTCAATAATTTTTGTCAAATAATTAAATTAAATTCATTTCATAAATATTTAAGACTTACTTTGTAGCCTAATTAATTTAATTAACTCATGTGTATATTTAATTTTAATAACAACTTAAACTAACACAAATAAATTCATAAAATATTTATTTTATAGTATTTTTCACCAAAATCAGTTTCAAATATTTATTTCATGTATGTTTAAGTTAATATTAGCCTTTAATTAATTTATTAATACCTCAACAATATTTAATTTCAAAAATAACCTCAATTTATTAATTAATAAGTTGTTTGGACTTAATTGAAGAGATAAAATAAGTTTTGAGCCACTTACAAAAACGGAAGGGCATGGTTGATTCACCAAATAAACTTCAGGGGAGATGCGTATGATTATTAAACTGTTGAGGCATCAGATCAGATAGTTTTAGGTGACGCGGCATAAAGAATAGAAAGCTGGAGCACCAGAACGGAAGTTTGCCACCTCCTTCGCCCAATTTCAGTCTGAAACGGATCGTGCGATCCGATAGCTAGATCCAACAACATACGGCATTTCCGGCAACGAAGAGCGACGAGGTAGCCATCGTTCGACTCCTATTGACGTTGTCAGTCGACTTGTGGTCTCAGATCCTTAGAATGATGACTGGTTTTAACGAAAACTCATGTTAAACTTTGAACCCGATCCGGACGTTAAAGTGAATAGTCCAATCGTTTCTCCACCTTCCGACCACCATACACAGCAGTTTAGACATCTGGCTCGTTCAACGGACTCTTGAGGTTCGATTGGTGGGGTGTAGTTTCTGAAGACAACGCTAAAATAGTGATTTGGCTCAATTTTTCTCTCCTCCTCCGAAAATGACTGAAAATATATTTATATAAATTTTTGTTTTCTTTTTTTAAATCTGTTTTCCATTCCTCCTGTTCTTCATTTATAGTGGATTTCTCACTATTAAACCAAAAACTTCACTTTCCAAATTTCAATCATCTTTTATATATATATATATATATATATATATATATTAAAAATACTCTTTAATTAAAATAACTATATTCTCCTCAACTATTTTGTTAAATTACATTGATTAATTTGACCAATTTGCCCTTTACTATTTCTCAAATTTTTGCTTTACTGAGCTAGTTCTCAATTTACGGTGTCCCCGCATTTTATTGGTGCCAGTAAAAATCGAGAATTAACTTTGTAACTAAACCCTATAAAATTTATACTCAAATTATTCATCTCGGAGTCTAGATTCCAAATTTGATATTTTTAAAACTTAATTCTTCTTCTAAAATCTTCCAATAACCAAGATGACCAAAATGTCTTCAAAAAGATTTTATTACTAAATTAATCATTTTTATTTAAAACCATCATTTAAAAATTAGGGTGTTACATTATCTATGATACTTACTAGTTTTTTATCAAATAGTTCAGTGAACCCTACAATTGATGTAGTATATAGGTACACATAAATAGTAGTAAGGACTTCAACTTCTTTGCATACCAATTTGATATGACTGATACTCCAGTATTGGATGATGTTTCATAGGAAATCAGTTGTTGCCATGTGTAATCACACATTTAATTTACAAATTAAAAGTGTATATTTTCTTAATTAATAACTATAAACTACAAGCAAAATTGACATATTTTTCTTAGCTTACAAATACAAATTAAAATTACTGGAGTCTCGAGTACTAAAAACATAATTTATAAACTGCTACTTTTGAGTAGAGCTAGTTCAACTACTAGTGGTTGGCCAATCGAGAATTTAACAACTAAACCATCTGGTACAGAGCGAAGATTGGGTATATTGTCTTTCTTCTCAAGTTCAATTATTCATTCTTATTTATCTTTCCGTCCAATCAAACAATGTTGATTAAAACTCCTAAATGGAATCTAAATGTTTTTTACCCTTTCACGTTGATGTCCTCGTCATTTTTGCTTTTTTTGCTTTCAAGTTAAGTTTTTTCGTGATGAAATTTCCTTTTTAATTAGTCATCTACAGTGGAACAAACTACGTACCATATACATTTTGATCATGTTCTTGCCAGAGCCGATCTGGACAATTCTTATAACTGATAAAATGCACAAAAAAACAGTTAGCAGCCGTGGTACACTACTCCTTTCTAATTTAGGAATTTATCATGCACTTTGCACTGCAGCCATCGGAAAAGCTGAAAGAAAAAAAACTGTGCATTTGACATTGCCTATATGATTCCCAATAATAATAATAATAATAACTACGGTAATTTTTGTTTTTATTGAATTTGATTTTGACATTTTTCATTTTCTAATTTGAGCTTTATTACTTTCAAACTCAATTTGAATTTGTATCCCACCTTTCAATTTTATGAAGTTTAGTTTTCTAGTTTGATTAATTCAATTGCAAAATTAAATTCTAAAACTAATGTTTAATAGTTTTTTATTAATTTGAATTTTTCTTTATTTGTTTAATTTTGAATATGATGATGATATATTAGTAATTAGAGATTTATAAAAAATTTAGTTGAAATATGATTTTTTTTAAATTTTAATTTTATATATAAATGTATGCTAAACTTTTTTAAATATATGACGATTTCAGAATATCAAAAATTGTCGAGTTGTATTGTAATTGTAAATATTTAAAATTTATCAATATATTTTTTAGTTATTATATTAATTTAATTTCGCACAATCTGTGTATATTTTCTGGATCCGCCACTGCCACTAATGTATAAAAATTTAAAAAAACGCATGTTATAATTTTCTATTAGAAAGCTTTTTATTAAATTAAGGAAATAAAAATTCATTACATTTTAAAAAATCATCAAAATTATAGTTCAACGTACAAATGCTTATAAAAAGCATTGTTTTTGAACAGTTTTTGATGCAAAATCATTAATGATCGTATCTATATTAAAACTATATTGTGGGGGAGTCATACCATAAATATATATAAACAAATGTTAAACTGTATATCCTAAAAAAACTATAAATATCCTTTTTCTTATATTATTTTTAAATTTTTAGACCTTTGACTTTTTTTTAAATTTTTAATGGATAAACATATAACCAAAATTTTTCCCACTAAATTTTTTCGGCCCTTTAAATGTTTGGGCCAATAGCTCTATACGACTAGACCATTAGTATAGTTCTGTATCCTTTTGGACTACTAGGCCTAAGAAATGGTCAGTTTGGAACAACCAATACTCCTCTTATTATTTAAGGCTGAAAATTAACTCAATTATGGGCCCTAAGTGGGTGCCCTTTTTGCCCTGGCCCAGGGCCGGCCCTAGGCCTGATCCTTGCTTGATTGTCTGCTTTTTTATGTTCATGCATGTTACACACATAATTCAAACATTTCAATTTTCTTTGGTTGTTGATACTTATGGATGCCTTCAAGCGATTATATTCTATGGCTCGGAATTGTAATTTCAACCTCAAATCCACATATTAAATCCAGGGAATA